>JARK01001448.1:607196-639799 GCA_000688135.1 Ancylostoma ceylanicum | reverse complement strand
CAGTCGGTAGAGCACCAGACTCTTAATCTGGCTGTCGCGGGTTCGAGCCCCGCATCGGGCTTCACTTTTGCACTCGATTGGTTGTGGCGGTGAGCTTTGTGGAGCAAGTCGCTCAAACGTGGACAACTATTTAAATCCATGACCACTTAGTGGCGCCTACTGTAAGTGTGACTCATACCCATTGGGCACATATTCTTAGTTAGTGTGACCCTCTTTATCCTCTGCCACTCGATCAATGTCTAGGTCAGCTATAGCAGAAGGCTCTATCGTCAACATGGCGTGGTACTTAGCATACAATTATCTTGGAGTTTAGCATGAGAACTCGCATCCGGAGATAATTTTGGGAATTTTGAAAAAAGAAAAGGAATTCGGACAGGATACTAAGCTCTTCTCATAGATCCCGTCTCCACTAATCGAATGGTTACTGGCAAGGCTGATAAAGAAGGAAACGGAATGACACATGGTTTTTCCTCATTGTCAAAAGTTAGCCTAAGCGAGGAAAGTTACTGGGAAAAGTATGCTTTTCCAGGATCAGTCCAGAACAACACTATTCATACAAAATTCTTCATTAACATATTTTATTGCATTAATTATATAGTTACTTACAATAGAAAGTGAAAGCCTTGAAATTGTTGACAAATTTGAAGCAGATCCAATTAGAGTTTTATATTAGCTTTTGTTAATTACTGGGCAGTTTTGTAGGCAGTTGAGATATCGTCCGTTGTAGTATGGAAATCTCAAATACAGAAAAGGAAAAAACAACAACAAAGGCTAGGAAGTGAATAGTCTGGAACAAAAGTAAAAATCTAAGTGACGTCATAATGAGGTCACGACGTTGCTCTAATGGAATGGACACGCGTCCACAGCGGCTTTGTTGCTCTTCTGTGCCGCCTCGAAGTACTTTGGATGACCGGCCAGCTTCAGATCCTTGTAGCAACCGACCAGTGACGTCATTGAAAGCTTCTCAGCAACAGGCGCTGTAATCGATATATCGATTTTCTGAGGTCACGCGTCACTAATCACAAATGTCCATTTTATGAAACTCACCCGAAACTCCAGCGATATTCAGCGGTAGGTTGAGAAGTAGCTCACGAGCGTCGGCGGACATGTGGTCAATCGGCAGTTCGTTCCGTTCCTGCAGCAGATTATTGATTGATATTGATCAGTGCACAAATCTAGAGCTCGCATCCAATATACAGTGAGTGTCGATGGCGATGGCCGACAAGGACGCCGCGCAACCGCGCCGCGCGCGCCGCAATTGGTGTTGTCAGCTGCTGGTGTGCTATTTCTAGGCGCTTTTCTTCCCGATTGGATGATCCTTCCCCGTTTTTTTTCATGTTTTGTAGCAAGAAATAGCATGACGGTAGCTGACGATATCGATTTCAGTGCGCGGTTGCGCGGCGTCCTTGTCGAGGCCGCGAATGGGCCACGGCCATCGATGCTCACTGTATTTGGTACGTGGGAGGAAAAACATATTGGGTTCTACGTTCTCACTGATGTTTGCCCACTCTGCTGTTCAATACAATTCATCCATATCAACCGGACAAAAATGTCCTCCAGTGGAAAAAATGGATTCGCATATCCGCTGACAAGTTTCCATTAGATAGCAGAGTTCCCAAATTACACAAACTTATCCGTTAGAGCGTGTTTGTCCGACTGGATAAAGCATAATGGATACGTGCCCAGAATTTCAAAAGCCAAACCTCATCGATTTTGATCTCCATGACCTTCTCTCCAACTAGTAGGTGGATAGAATGCCAATTGCCGTCGCAAAGTGCGCGGAGAACTGGTATAGCGTCACGTATCTCAAGACCACTTGCTTCGTGGATTACGGTAACCAGCACCTTTAATAAAATTCAAAAATAAAAATTAATTTTCAATAATAAACTCAATTCTGTCATCTAAACTATATGTACAAATAATGATAAACCTATGAATAACCTAGTACAGTACACTCACCTTGTCCTGCTTAACTTCAATGGAGAGGCGTGCCTTCTCCGGGTTGCTATTGGTCAGCAATGCCAATACCGTACCCTCGTCAACGATTGGTCGAAAACTCAACGAGATATCCACATTACGGGAACCATCTTTGATCGACTTATGAAGACCATCTGCAATTGCGAGGTGATTAATCAATACGCACATTCTTCACGTGGGGCAACCAAACCCACCAAACACTGCAAATCCTCCCTCATGCGCGTACATTCCTTTCGTTGGACGAGCACATGGGATGACATCACGAGATGATTCACCCTCTAAGCTTTGCACCACGTTGTTCACCTGCAAACGAAGTATCGAAGGTGAGAAAGTGGGCGGAGCTTACAGTTCACAGTGCTCACCTTGAAATCTCTGATACATCCATCGTATCCCGGCGTTTGTAGGTTGAAACTCAAACGATGTTTAGAGATCACACCACCGATGTACATACGACGTCGCATTACTTTTGGTGTTGGACAGTCAGTGATCGACACCGGCAACAACTCGTCCACCTGAGAGGGCGTGGCTTGGGGTTAAGACACTGAGATCAATAAATTCACATTGGAATTACCATGAGGATCAGTTCTCGCTCTTTCTTAATGATGACTATATCGTGCCAGTGGCCGTCATCCAGGCGACGTTCCTTGCAGTCGAGGATCTTTGGCTCCGGGTTTCGTCCTTTCACCTGTGGAATGTCTGCTTGTTGGTGGAGGCGATATCGATCGATATCGATTAGTTTACCTCAATTGTTGGGAAGCCCTCGATGAGGTTGAGGTAGAAGTAGCGAGTGAAATTCTTGTAGTTCGCCCAAACCCACAGCATTCCAGTGGGTTGTTCAGTACGCATTGAGAATGACAGTTGGAAGCTGGAAGTAATCAATAATGAGGATGACGTCATCGCGTGGAAGGTGAGAAAAATCGATAAAAAAAGGAAATTTCTGCTGTTTCAGGAGACAAACAAGGTAAAGTTTTGATCAGGTTTTTCTACAATAACTCCTCTCTTCCCTACCTAGGCACGATTACTGTATGATACAGTACACTTACTCAGAAATATTCGGATACTGTTTTCCTTCAAAGTTCACACGACTATGTGAACTTTTCGAGATACCGTATCTTACGGCGTCACTCGGTTTCGACGAATCGCCGGCGTTCACAGCGTCACGAATGGCTGAATCGAATCCGCCACCGCACTGAAATGACGGCAGTAACTGGGCTCCATTACATACGGTAAGATGACTACGGTAGCAATGACTCACTGTCTTCATGGATTCTCTGGATGGCTTGTTATCCACGGGTGCGACTAGTTTCTCTGCATCTGAAACGAATTTGATGATGATTTCAGGAGGGATTTCCTGAGAACCCAAAATGCATGCTAATACGCATATAAACACAAAACGAACAGCGATGGCGTCGATTTCTGGAATTCGCGGGAATCTTTAAACATTTAAAACGTAATTTTTCTCCGAAAATATGAGGCTTGGGTTTTTTTTAGCTCTTATCAGAAATTCGTCAAATAGAATAATACTACTGCCCTCCTCCACGTTAATCCTTGGTTGCGTGTCCTCTTTCGATCACGTTTATATCCGTGAACATATTATGTATTCGCGAGCACGAACGGAACGAGATAAGAGGACCAATCGTAGAACAACGGTACCGCCTCCTTTTTTTCAAAACGATTGACTACATTTTTTCAGGATGAAAGCTAGACATAGTGCACAAATTTAGCACTATCGAGGGAATATCTAGCGAAATAACCAATCGTACAACAATGATACCGCCCCTTTCCTTCTCACAATGCATTCATGACTCGGATCGAAAAGAAAAGCAGGAGAGGCCAACCTAACCCAAATTTTGAAAAATATTCGACTCAATAATTTGTTTCTTTTCACAAATCAATTTAAATCGACACCTTTCGCATTCTATATATCCGTTTAGGAGAGTGTGCCTGCTTTCACCAATCCGAAACAAGAGGCCCCGCCCCCTGGCTGTTTGGAGAAATCGACACCAACGCTTTGCAAACACCCCAACAATTATGAAATGACATGCAAATCGAAAAAAAAGAACCGTGCATCCGTGCAAAGTAACGCAAGAATTCCACAACAATAAGACTTGGTTAGTCACAGACATGCAAATGCACACTTTTACAGTTACAGTACACAGTTATTAACCAATCTCATGCGCCATAAGCCGACTGTACATATAATACCGTAATAAGTTCGTTCCATGGGGTGATTCAAACGTGAATCTTTGCGATGACCCCCGATGCTATCCAGATCCATCGGTTCATCTGCATGAGAAACTTATTAAAGGACGGATTCTAACAAATACAGTAATCCGGCAAATCTCAGGGAACTGCTATTGCATAGTAGCATGCGTTCCGAAGAAGACATGCCACATTCGGGTTGAAGCCCAGAGTGACAATGACAATGACAAGATAGAGGATTGGCAAGTTCTTTGAAATCTCGTAAAGGAATAGAAATAGAGGACGGAAAAGAAAGCCATGAATCGATATTGGTGTCTAGAGGTTACTGTAGGAGTACGGTAGGAAACCAACCAATTGGAACGGCAAAGTTCGGCGATTCAATGGCGCAGGTGCCAATCTGGGCATTGTGCTCCTCAGGGACGATTGGGATTTTTCTGCAGAAAATAGAAATTTCTGCGGAATATGCGATCAATGTATGATATTACAAAGTGGAGCTCGCAATCAATCGATAACTATGAAAATGACAGCGCAGTAGACAAAACTATTTTTAAAAAAACGCACTTGTAATTATGGAACATATCAGAAACACATCCAATAAGAGGTACGGTAGTAGGAATTTCGTTATTCGGCGGCTTAGAGCGTTCAGCAAATCCTGTGAAGACGTATGCCAATCAATACGTATATTTTCTACGTGGCAAAAGGTGAAATAAGAAACTACCGTACCTCCAATGAACATTTGACTCGATGCTGTTCCAATTGGCGATTCATCATTGAGAACCTGCTTCTCGCCAACTTCCTTGTCATCGACACGTAGACGAACACTTAAAGGAAGCAGCTAGGGATACTGTAGGGTTACTGTAGGGTTTCCAAGGCATAGGAATTGTCAGTGGCTTACAATTTGCCTTTCCTGCTCATGAATACTGAATGCAGTTGACCATCATTGTACATTTGGCTCGATCGTATAGTTACGACTTCCTTTCTGGATGAGGCATCCTGAAAATGACGTCATCAATCAATATGAGAATGTCAGAGGGTTGGAGATCGATTAGTATTTGGGTGTATGCTACTCCGGAAGTGGTCAAAGTGCACATACATAGTACACATTCGTATTTGAACTAATACATATTTTTGAACGAATATTCAAAAAATTCAAAATTTCCGTTATTCGAGCACTCCGATAATTCGAAATATGGCAGATCTCGACATCGAATATTCAAATTTTTGGAGAAAAAATTCAAATACTATTGTACAGCACATTTGCAGGAGCGGATCATTTTCTGGATAACCAATGATGCCGCTTGGAGGTCAGCACATCCCACGATCAGCTTTCATACTCTCAGTCCTACCATTTCATTAGTATGAGCATCAGAGAGCATTAATAAACCCTAACAAATAAAGCAGAAGAACAAACCTTGCCAAAGTGCAGTACTAGATAGCCGCGGAACAAGTAGAACGCCAGGTAACCCTGTAAAGGTGTTATTACTGTTAAGCAGATCACTTTATTTCGATAATCTCTGTGCAAAAATTTTTTCACAATTTTTTTTCGCAAATTTTACTGCTAGATTTACGGAAAAAAATGAAATGATGAACAGATTTCCCAGGATTTTTACCATTAACTCATATTTTACCATCAAAGTTCACAAACTACACAAACCTTTCCACTGCTATCGGCTTCTCGCTGCTTTCGTCGGAACGCCGCCAGTTTCGACGATTGGAATATGAGCGTGCCATTCTCTTCCTTTGTACGGAAGCCGAAAGCAAATCTAAAATTACAAGAAGCTACATGGGATGAGTATAGAGAGCAGACGTCAACATGGTTACCGTCTTTTGAGAGAATTTATTTATTTATTCGTTTATTTTTTATTTATTTATTTATTTACTAATGTATATCGAAAGCTTCTCCTACAAATGAGCACGTACAGTCCTTGTCGAGAAGATAGACGGACGGATTGCGCGTGCGGTTTCATAGCGTCGCGACTGCAGAATCGCGGCGGGACCTACTCGACCCTCTCACTTTGAACATGTTCCCTCCGCATCCATTGTCAAGGTCCCGCCGCGATTCTGCTTTCACAGAATCCGTCCATCTTCCCGAGGACAACCGTACATACATATAAAAAAGTCGTGAAAAGCAGCTGAATGCTTCTAAAGAGCCAAATATGGATTTCTACGAAATAAGATGTGTACCATCGTTGGGGAAAAGGGGGCGTACCGAAGCGACTCTGATTGGCACATACGGGCCGCCCGTCACCCCCATCTGTTTGACTCGTATGGCGCTAGGTACAAATAGACCATGTGTTATGGGATTGACGCTGTTCGAGTTCAAACAGATGGGCGTGATGGGCGGTCCGAGTGCGCCAATCAGAGTCGCCTGGATACGTCCCTTTTTCAATCACGATGATACACACCTGAAATAAAAGAATTGCTTTGAAAGGATTACCCAAGTGATTTTCGTTTGTCCTAAGAGATCTAATATTCTTCAAACCCGATAAGTTTCTTACGTTGAATTGTTATCCATAATAACGCCTCTCTGGAGCAGGAATCCAGGACGAGAGAAGCCAACCAATCGATCAGTCGGGACCAATTTGGCCGCGTCAAACTGGCAGCCGGGTTCACGACGTTGCCAGCGTATTGGATGGTCGAGATCTAGGTCGGATGCCTAGAAAGAAGGTAGGTCGAGATCAGCGCATGCATGCCATGAGGTTGTCCCAAAAATAATGACCGCAACCTAATAGTGAAGATTTGGTAGTTCATACAGTTTAGGAGGTACATAGGCGAAGCCCCCTCCTGACACCCCGGTGACCCACCTGCGACGGTTTCACACTGAGAATGCATCCAAAGAAGCCGTTCCATTCGATGTCCGACCTGAACCGATCGACCTTGAACGAGGTGGGCACACCTGCCACGTAGTGCATGTCCGTTTCGATGTTCAATGCGGTATTCTCACCCGGAATAGTGGTTGAGAATCGGTCAGCGTCACTATCAACCTGAACGAAGGGGTGTGGCTTGGCTACAACTGAAGCGCCCCGTTGGTGGAAGCACTTGACTACCTGTAGGTGAATTTCTGCTCCGCTACGTATCGCCTTCACTGTGTGCTCACGCCCATCTGCATACGTATTTTTAGAGGTCAGCTCAGCATGAGAATCACCACCAAGATGGATCTGAAAAAGCACAGTATACCAAGTGGTAGCAGACAACTAAACAGAAAAACAACTAAACAAACCTTGAACACCACATGACCATTCTTCAATTGGAGCACGATAAAATCACCACTAGTCTCTGACCCACGGAAGTACAGTAATCCATTCGGTGAGTATGCGTTAAATATCACAGACAATGACGATACGGTACGCTCAAATGTGGCCAGTTCCATTTGAGCAAAGCCATCACTGAAAAGGCGTTACATCTCGTAGTGAAGGATAAATCAATAAATCAATAATCAACTGCCTACCGGAACATGTATCCTCGTACTGCCGGCTGCGTTGGTGCCGGGGCACCTTCACATTCGGGTGAACTGTGCGAAAACGCCCATAATGGGATGGAGACGTCATCTACCGTGATTGCACCAATCACACCGTGGAACTGAAAAATCAATAATCGATTAGTGAGGCACAAAGAGTTTTGATGTCAGAATAAGGAAACGGTTTGTTGCACAAGAAAAATTCTCAAGAAAAAAAATTAGAAAAATTTATACACTTACTTACATAGTTACTATATACAGTGAACCACAACCAGTCGTAGACAAGGGGCGGGACCGCGGCGCGTGCACTCTGGTTGTCTGCTGGGGCAGCGGGCCTGCTGGGCAGAGACGCGGAGGAAAACCGATACGTCGTGATTTCTCGCTGCCCCAAGAGTTGCAGCAGACAACCAGAGTGCCCGCGCCGCGGTTCCGGCCCTTGTCTACGACCATTTGGAGTTCACTCTATTTATTTTTCCATGATCCCGCACATAATAAAGAGTGGTTCAAAAACAAATATAAGGGTAGGAAAAACACCGAAAATGGTACGGTAGCCTACAGTACCTTATTCGTCGCGAGACCCATTTCCTCAGCACTCTCAGGATCCGTTCCCATCGACACTTGCGTCTCACCCGGAATAGTGTTGAATACGACGTCACCAGCCCATTCGCCATCACCCACGAACACACTCACAGCATCGGTTCGAAGGCGGTCAGCTGAATTTTTAAATTTTCTTTTTAATTTTTATTTTTCTCAAAATTGCGCGAATGAACAGGATAATGTTCACCTGCCCCAGTTACAGTCTCCTTCAAGGCTACGGTAAGGTTCAGAGCATTTCCAATGCGATCGACATCGATATGGTACCAGTGTGATCGATCCGTATTCGGTACATACAGGATAGAGTGACTGTTGGTTGCCATTTTCGCTCCGCCCCCAACATTCCAGTGCGCAACAATACGTTTATCGCGGACCTAAAATCGCAGGGAGCATGAAGTGGGCGGGGCCAATTGCATCAAAAGGTGGTCACCTCAATCGCGATGAATTCACTCGGTTGCGTTCTTCTCGGTTTCGTTCTGGTTATGAAGATAGCGCTGTCTGGAACGTTTCTCAGAGGACGGTACCGTATCGAGAACGAGTTCGACGGCGAAGGATGCGCTGGCGACGTGAACGACCGCTGGCAGACCCCGCGCTCATCAGAACGCAGCGAGAGACGTATCTAAAACCAATTAAACGTCAATCAATTATCGATTGGAAGAGTCATATACATACCTGTTCTGCTTTCTCGCGAGCCTCATTGATCTTGTCTTTCAGCAGCGCTAACTGTTTCTGCATCTCATCGGCTCTGTTTCGATTTGCGGCGCTGACTCCGCCCACTTTCTCCAGTGCCTCACGAGTCTTTTCGAGGTCCAGGCGAGCTTTGCGAACCTTAAGTTTCCCAATAAGGATTGTCCTAAAAAGGAAAGGAGCGAGAGCTGTCTAACCTTTTCAATGTCTTCTCGTATTCCTTGGCCAGTGCTGTTCACAAGTTTGTTCGCCCTGTCGGCAACGTCTTTCACCTAGAATTTGTGACAGTTGTCCTGCTCACTGGAAGTTTCCGGAACTAAAGGTGTGAAGATTTGTCGCTGTGGAGCAGAGATGCTTCTTACTGGAACGGATCCAACGCAGCCAATCAAGTGACGGAGGAACTCCTCCCATGAGGTGATATCTCTTTCGAACTACCACAATTACAAGAGTAAGCAAAATCAGTCAGTGAATGAATGAATGAATGAATGAATGAATGAATGAATGAATGAATGAATGAATGAATGAATGAATGAATGAATGAATGAATGAATGAATGGAATGAATGAATGAATGAATGAATGAATGAATGAGTGAATGAATGAATGAATGAATGAATGAATGAATGAATGAATGAATGAATGAATGAATGAATGAATGAATGAATGAATGTAAGGAATGAATGGTAAGATCCGACCAAGATCGGCTAACCTCCTTGACAAGCGCATCCGTCGCCTTCCTAGCCATCTCAGCGCGTTTGTCGGCATCACGAGCCACAGACTGTAGTCCAATGGTGCGATCGTGGTGGTCGTCGAACTTGGACCATTGATCTGAAAATCACATTGCCGATCAATATTCTAAGATCAATTATTGATTTTCAGTTCCTCAACTCACTTTTAACAACGTCGTTACGCTTAATCATGTCGATGTTCTGCTCGTTGACGAACGCTAATCGTTCATCCAGTTGTTCACGTTCTACCTCCATACCAGACTTCTCCCACTGTTTTCGAATCTCACGAGCTTCTGTAGCACAACGTGCCAATCAATAAACACACTTCACATATGAACCACGAAACAGCACCTTCAGCAAGAGCTTGGCTAGCTTTTTCGGATTCGTTCACCTTCTTAACCATGGAATTTTCTGACTCTCCATCCGCCTCGGCATAAGCATCTTCGGCGGCTTTCTGAAACACTGCGGTAAGCAAGGAAACCGAGAGCGAGTCACGACCACTCACCACAGCCTCTTCGGCAGCCTTTGTCGCGTTCGTCAACGCGGAAGCGATTTCCTCGTAGGCTTGCGACGCCTTCAGAGGGTCCTCGGCCTCCGTACGGGTGTCTGAGAACGAGTTCTTCAGCACATCCGCCGATTTTTCCAGCTGTTCAGCGTGCTCGGCCGCGTTTTGCACAAAAATGTCGTCGTATTCGTCAATCAGTTGCGCATACCTAAAATCGATTAGCTAGTGGGTATTACTGTGACCAATCAATAATCGACAAGCTCACATCATTGAGGTGTTACGGCATTCCAGTGACAACTCAGCGGCAGTTTCCAGTGTTTCGTTGATGGCACGGCTGTCGTCGAACAGGTTCAACAGCTCCTAAAAGCATTTAAGATAATTTGTTTGTTTGTTTCTTTGTTGTCGTTGTTGTTGTAATTGCTGTAGCTGTAGCTGTTGCTGTAGTTGCTGTGGCTGTAGCTGTTGCTGTATATGTTGCTGTATCTGTCGCTGTAGTTGTTGCTGTAGTTGTTGTTGTTGTTGTTGTTGTTGTCCTCGCCGGTGCTATTGTTGCTGCAGTTGCTGTAGCTGTAGCTGTTGCTGTGGCTGTTGTTGTAGCTGTAGTAGTAGCAGTAGTTGTTGTTGTTGATGTTGTTGTTACTGTTATTGTTGTTGTTGTTGCTGCTGTTGTCGTTGCTATTGTTGCTGTAGTTGCTGTAGTTGTTGCTGTAGCTGTCGCTGTGGCTGTAGTTGTTGCTGTAGCTGTCGCTGTAGCTGTTGCTGTAGCTGTCGCTGTAGCTGTCGCTGTAGCTGTTGCTGTAGTTGCTGGTGTTGTTGTTGTTGTTGTTGTCGTTGTTGTCTTTGCTAATGTTGCAGTAGTTGCTGTAGCTGGTGCTGTAGCTGTAGTTGTTGCTGTAGTTGTTGTAGCTGCGGCCGTTGCTGTTGCTGTTGCCGTAGTTGTTGCTGTAGTTGCTGGCGTTGTTGTTGCTTTTGTTGTTGTTGTTGTTGTTGTTGTTGTTGTTGTTGTTGTTGTTGTCGTCGTCGTTTCTATTGTTGTTGTAGTGGTAGCTGTTGCTGTAGTTGTTGCTGTGGTTGCTGGTGTTGTTCTTATTGTTGTTATTGCCGCTGCTATTGTTGCTGTAGTTGCTGTAGCTGTTGCTGTAGCTGTTGTTGTTGTTGTTGTACCCGTTGTTGTTGCTGTTACTTTTGTTGTTGTTTTGTTTTTTTTTTTGTTATTATTGTTGATGCACTTGCTATTTTTGAACGTAGTTGGTGTAGTTGCACTTGTTGTTGTTGTTGTTACTGCTGAAGTTGCCGTACATAGTTGCCTTTGTTGTTGTCTTTGTTTTGGTGATGATGGTGTTGTTGTTGTTGTTGTTGCTTCCGCAACAACCCCACCTACCTGTCCCTTTGCCTGATCCACGGAATTTCTAGCCGTTGCCAAATCGTCCTCGGCTTCAGCGCGCAGCTTCTCGATCTCATTGCTGACTCCCTGGAAAAAATTCTTTTTTTAGCATAAAATAAACAAGTCATTATTACTCATACCTTGTATCGATCGATCCTCTTCGCGACAACACTGCTCATTCGCTCTGCTTCCGTAGTGTCTCGTCTAGCACTATCATAGATAGTTGCTCTGGAAAGTGGCAATCTATCTATTGTTCTGCAAAATACGATACCAATCAATACCTGAAGTCTTCCAGCCATTGATCGAATTCTTCCAATCGATTGAGCAAGTTCTCAAATGATGTGTCATTGAGTTTGTTTGCAAGAACTTTCTTCAGTAGCTCCTCGGTCTTCCTAAAAACAGCATTTAGTGGATTTTGTTCATCAATCAATAAAATCAATAAATGTTACTTGTGCTCTTGCTCGGCGCGGTTGTGTCGTTTTTCGATGTATTCGCCGCGGTCAAGCGTAGCATTGTAGTGAGCCTCCGCCTCCAGAGCCCAAGCATCTAACGTGGCTCCACCCACCGATGTACCACCATGCTGAACACAACGTTGATCTTCAGAATACGATGACTTTACTGTTTATCTTACTTTCTACGAATCGATAACAATCGATAAAGTGTCATGCTGAAAATACTAAGAGAAACCCATTTCAACTGGGAAAAAAGGTATAGCTATGCCTCTATGTTGATCTGAAGGTCGGATCGCTAAACTTTAGTAACCCGAACAACCTACCGTATGGAAATGCTTCAGAAATTGAGTGGTGTTGAATACGGTAGCGTAGGTGAGCTGTGAATCACTAATTATATCCTCCGCCATAGTAGTGAACTGCTCTAATGACGTGGCACCCTTGTTCATACGGTCAGCTTGGAAGCGAGCCTGAAACAAAAAAATCGATAATCGATTCGTGCGAAAAGGCGACAATGAAACGGTAGAGCACAGCAAATAGTGTTTCGACTGCAGCAAAGTGAGAATAAACAGAAAATTAGAAATACAAGCATATACGTAGATGTAGTTAGACGTATGAATTGTAATTTTCAGGTCAGAATAATGACACCATATATGAAAGTGGGCGTGCCTTACCCCTTCGACAACGGCGAATGCCTCCTTGGCGTACTTGCTGTCCTTGACAATGCCACCCATCTCGCCGTCACCGTTTCCATCACCAAGTCCTCGCATAAATTCGGAAATCACTGAAATGGTACAATTCAAAGGCAGCGCCGACGATAATATTTGTGTCCGGAATTTTAGGCAAAAAATAATTTTTGGAAAAATCAATTAATAGCCTCTGTAATTATGCAGGGAATTTCGATATATAACGAATTGCTCTTCTGTATCGTTTTTGATTTTCTATTTTCTTTTTTTTTTGGTTTTTCTCGAATTTCCTTTGTAAATCCTTTCAATAACCAAGCAATCTACTTACATTCCGTATTGTTTCCTATCCTGGTCAGCCGTTTCCACGGAATCGGTCGGAGTCCCGAGAAATTTTGGCTGGCCAACGTCACTTCCAACTCATCCACCATAGTCATCAGAGGTAAATAACAGCCCTGGTCACATGCTGAAAATCAACCAATACTTTTGTGAAGAACTCGTTCACTTATATGTTAGCACATCAACTCACACGTGCAAACTCCTCCTATGAACGCGTGGCGATGTTGGCAACGGCTGCAATCTCGTCCGGTCACTCCGGGACGGCACTCGCATTCACCGGTGAGCGGATTGCAAGCGCCATGGAGAGAACCGTCTGGATGGCAATCGCAGGATTGGCAAAAGCCACCGGGGGTAGATGGCTCGCCGAAATAGCCGACAACACAGCTGGAATTGGAGTTTTCTGGTAGCCGTGAAACTTGGGTACAATTTAATTGAATATTTATTAATTTTGCTTTTATTTCTTAATTTTTCACCTTTATTGATGGATTGAGGGTAGGTTTTCCTCGTCAATTAATTCTGAATAGTTAATTTCGTGCAAATCTCGCCAGCGAAATTCTCAGACACGCCTACTCTTAGCCACGCCCCCTTCCATGATTGGTGGATTTTTGTTTGTGTTTGCCTCAAGTTTCCCGTCAACCTCCTCGCATGCTTGCACCTTTATTATTTATGCCTGGGATACAGTGGGGAACAGTTCTCGCATTACCTTATGACAAGTGGAAAGGATAGGTATCGATTATAGCTCAGTGTTATGACTAAGCAACTTCTCTTGGAAGGACATTTGGGAAAAATTGAAAGGAAGCACCGTATTGGCGAGATTGAAAGGAAGCAAGATGAAAAATGCGCTGCCGCTATGTGCGGTGATAACGGTCGCAGTCATGTGGAAAAAATAGGTATCGATTATGAAAAAATTTCCGTAACACTAACCTCTCACAATACTGCCCTGTGTATCCTGGCTTGCAAGCGTTACACACATAACCTCTGCCGTAATCCACTGCCGCACAAGTGTCACTAAAAACACTCACTATTAATCAGTTCTCATCTCCAATCGACATATCGATTGATTCACACCAGCGACAAACCTGAACGAGTTCTCCACCAGTGGACAAGCGCATTTCGTACAGGCGTTAGCTCCACCTTGTCGAGCATCACCAATATAACCGCTCTTACACTGATCGCAATGATCTCCCAAGGTGTTGTGCTCGCAGTCCTGCAGAAAATTATTATGGGTAAACCACGCCCACAAGTGGCAGTTGACCTACCGTGCAAATGCATGTCTCTGGGTGGCATGTGACCGAATGTCCGTTGCACGCACAAGGCTCCGACCAGCCAACAAGTGACATGTCATCTGGCGAGTTTAGGTAGTCCCTAAAATTATCCATAGATGTATTAAAGGACTCAAGAGGCGTTGCTGTCCCAAGCACTCCCCATAGACGAATCGATGTAGCGCTAAAAGCAACATAACGGGCATTCCTGCGAGAAAGAAGAGGAGTTTAGTTTTGAGAAGATCGATATCTATCTGATGAATGAGAAGTAGATTTTTAGCAAAGATCGACGCCGTTTCTTACCCACCAACGACAGCGGCCGTGGCGATCTGACCTGTAAAAAGCTCAGATGATGAGCTTGTGAATATGCACTACTTAGAAACAGCCGAGTGAAAATCGATCAATAATGTGGTAGACAAAGATACTAGGGCATCTAATGAATGTTAGAACGAAAACAATGTCATAGTTAGCCTGGTGCATGCATGTCTAGCCAACTGAGTACTAAGCTATGATAGAATCGAGGTTAAGATTCCGATCAATATATCGATCAGAAAATGGTTTCTCATCTGATAAATCTATGGAGAGCGACAGCCGCCAATCGGCTTTTGAAGTCGGATAGCAATTTTAGAGTCCGATAAAAATTCAAGAAATAGCTTTAAAAATGCTCATAAAAATATTCGAAGAAATAATTTAATAAAAACTAGTCCTGGAACCATGTATCTCCAGCAGGTACCAGTCAATTTATCGATAAAAGAGCCTGTTGAGGAAGAACGCTCCGCCGAAAAATTGAGAGGCGAGCAGGGCAATACCAATACCGCGATGCGAACGCACCGCATTTACATGTTGATCTGCGGCGTTGCGCGCGAATGGCGATTGGGCTCTTCTTCTTATTTTCCTTTTTTTTTCTGGACCCACTCAACGAAAACAACAGCTAGCTCCAAGATCCGGCTGTGTTCATCTGCCCTATGCAACTTCGAGAAAACTCA
The DNA here is from genome assembly GCA_000688135.1 of Ancylostoma ceylanicum. Taxonomy (NCBI): domain Eukaryota; kingdom Metazoa; phylum Nematoda; class Chromadorea; order Rhabditida; family Ancylostomatidae; genus Ancylostoma; species Ancylostoma ceylanicum. Next base: position 624,547 of record JARK01001448.1, on the reverse strand, counting down.
TCCATTCCCACGCAGCAGTGCCCGGATTTTTGAATTCTGCTGCCATGACGCGTGAATAAATAGGCCAATCACAGCCCAGCTGCGTACGTCTGGTCACGAAGCTCGAGAGAATTGAGCTCTTTTTCAGATTTGGCATAGCAATCGGAACTCTTGGGATACCGGTTACGATGAGGGAAAACGGGGGAGTAATCCATCCATGATTGGTCGCTCGCTTGGATGGTCCAGTTACAGGAGCCATTACCCTCTCCTTTTGCCTCATTATGACCCGCACTCGAACTCTGGGAGCAAGTGTTACTTTAATATGGCGCAACGTCAATTGGACGAGTTTTCCTGTCCTACAAGAATGAATTTTCTCAGAACTTGATCTTCGCTGCGACTCGCGACTTCCCGGAGGAAAAAAAGGGAATGGAGCTCGTTCTAGCACGTAGCTATGAGCCAGCAGAAATCTGCACTCACCGATGCTTCTTCCTACAGTATCCTTGCGCCGGATTTTGACACGATGCGCCTGCGAATCCCTGCTGGCAGTCCATGCACTGTTCCACTCCTATGGCCACTGGCCCAGACGCTCCTGACGATTCTGGCACAGCGACGTCGAGGGATATCTAAACCTACCTTTGAGTTTGTATTGGTTGATAGAAAGGCGGCAATATTTTACCCACTGGTAGTGCAACAAAGGCTAAAACAAAGGGTAATTCTCATGAAGAGATTCATGACGCTTCTAATAGAATAGCATAGCATGGTAGGTCAAACTTGCCTCACATAGTTACCTTAACCTTGCCCTGCATTTTACCTAACGCACTTGATCTTGGGCTGCATACATCATTGAGATTACCCAGGGTAATCTCGTCACACACGACAAAGTTAGCCACCGTTAACACGGACGTCAACATGTTTACCTTGGGTAATCTCAATGATGCGTGCAGTGGCTAGGTATGAAACCGATGAATAGTAGGTAATAGGTAAACTAGCCGCCGCCATCAAGCTTACCCAAAAATAAGTTAATGTTGAATGGTAGCCATGGGGCCGCATGCATCATCGACTTTACCCAGGGTAAGCGCGCTAGCGCGCTCTTTCAAGCTTACCCATGCTTAACGCGGGCGTCAACACGACCACCCTAGGTAATTTCAATGATGCATGTCGCTCATGGTCACCATCCAGGGTCAGCTCATCGTCGAGTGCTTACCTCGCTCATCGTTATCGCATCCCCTCGGGCTGGATAGTTATAGGTTCCACGGACGTAGATGCCTTGTAGGTTTTGCAGGGCTATCATCATCTGCTTCCGGGTCACCGGCAGTTCGGGACTTTGGCGCGAGCGCCACTCGGACTCATGGAGGCGGACCTAAACGGGACTTTTCATGGTTCAAAGATAGTCAGGTTTTCACCTCCAGCTAACCTTATACTTCCCATCCTCCGCTATAGCCATGGGTATATGCTCAAGCTCAATTCTGTTGTTACCGACCAGCACCACCTTAACGAATCGACAGAATATCAGATGGGCGTGGCTTACCCAAGTTTTCAAAGAATACCTGTGGGAAGTAACGGAAGTATTGGTTATCAGGTCGAACTCCTTCTATACCACGGCGATTATCCTCGTTCCAGATCTGCGAAAAAAACCGATAAGCATCACTTCAATATCAGCTATGAGCCGAAGTGGTAGGGGCACCTCTCAGCCTCAATGGACATCACTTACCGTGAACCTCAGGAAACCATTGTAACTGCCGGTTCTATCACCCAACATAGACTTTGGTAGAGGCCAATACAGTGGCACAGCATCGGTAGGATAGCTGTTATATCTTGATGGATATTCCTGTCAAGTGGTCATGTGATATTCAATCGATAATTGATCCAATACCCATCGATTTTTATTAGACTAACCTTCAGCAAGTTAATATTGTGCTTCTTAGTGTAGTATTCCCAAGGCTCCTCAAAAACGACCCGTCGGTCTTCGGCATAGGTTTGCGACCACAAAAGTGTGCTCTGTTGACAAGTTGTGCTCCTGTAAGAAATGTACGATCATGTCAGATGGCGTTAAGCCACAGGATCACGACAAACCTGTTGAAGCAGAAGCATTCCGTGCAGCCGAGTCGATTCGACGCCTCCAAACTGAATGTGCCCTCCTTGCATTGGTCGCATTTCTCACCGATGACGTTTTTCTAAAGATATTTGTCGATCGATACGTATGTTTCACACTAGCTCGTCCAAAAATCAACTACCTTGCAAGGACACTCGCCATCTTCGTTACACAAACACAGTCCGTCCCTACATTGGAGCGGATCTGTTCCGGCCGGTTCACAGTCGCACGATTTGCAGTCTGGGAAGCCGTAAAATCCATGACTGCAGTGGTCGCAGCGTAGGCCAACGAACTCGTTACGGCATTTGCACTAAAAACGGATGTTTGTGCCGGAAAATCGATATATCGACTAATTTACGAGATTTATGTTAGGCATGCCATATACATATCGACTATTGTTTGAGTTAGGTAAAAGGAAGGAGGTAAGAGGAACCAATCGATATATCGATTATGCGCTTGTATTCGTGGCAGGTAATCGATACACTCGATACATCGATATACATTAATTATTTGAAGGTATTCGTGCTAAATAATCTACCTATCGATTATTTGAAAACATTTGCCTCAGATAATCGATATATCGACCACTCGGTGGTACATATTTATGTTGAGTAGTCCATATATCGACTATTCACTGATGTTCATGGTAGGTAATCGATGAACTGACTTTTTGCAGTACCCGCGTAAGATAATCGATATATCGACTGATCGCTGGGTCCGACTTAAGCAATGGATATGTCATCTACTATCTAGTATCCATGTTAGGTAATCGATATATTAACTGCCCACGGACGCCCTCGTTAGGTAATCAATATATTGACTGCACACTGGTACCCGTGCGAGATAATCGATATATCGATTATAGGCTAAAATACATAGCATCGTGTTCGAGAGCATTTTATTTATTTATTTATTTATGTAGTACATCGCAAGGATGTGCACATTGAAGAACAACAATAGGCTAAAATGTAACAGAGGATCTTCACTGGGTATTACGGTCACAACAAATAATTTTCCATTGTAGGAACAATGCGAAAGGCTGAGAAAAGCAACTGTTTTCGTGATACTCGCCAAGTTTTACACTAAAAAGAATGTCCAGAGACAAATGGTGGACGTTTCTAGGCAGCCATGCATTGATGAAGATGCTTTCAATTGTAAACTACATCAGTAAGAACAATGTAGCAAAAAGTTCCTAAGTCATGCACGGATCGATTCATCGATTTGTGTGCACAGTTGTACTAGTAAGATTCACAGGAAGACAACAATATTTTTCAATATCGATTTTTCCTAAAATTGTATTCGACGCACCTGCCCAGTACGGAAATCGCACTTGCCATTGCTGCTACCGACTTCCGAGCATTCGCACAACTTGCAGCCTTGCAGCGGATGATAGTCCCAGGCATTTTCCGTGCAGTTCTCGCACATTTCGCCCACCGTATTCGGAGGACAAACGCACTCGCCTGTGATTGGATCGCACACTTGGCCAGGGGCGGGGCAAGCCTGACACTCTGTAACAGAACGAAATTCAAGCAATGTAATTTGGGATTTTTGTACATTAAAATTTTGAAAAAGTTGAAAACCCCATTTCAGCTATGATAGCTAACAGGTAACCTGTGTTTAACCAACCTTTACAGCCCTCTTCACTTAATCCGTAGTGATTCGGTTGACATTGATCGCATTTCAGACCGGTGACACCGGATTTGCACACGCATTGTCCGGAGTGCAAATCGCATGCCTCGCCGTCTGAGCCCACAGGATCACAGTCACAAGCCTGAAACGAACAAGAGGGATCATATCCAGAACCCAAAATTTTCGAAACAGCAGCACATATGACGCTTGATTCGAGGTTCTCAAAAACCACAGTATTCAACAATTTACAAAAAAAAATTAATTTCGCGAGAACAGCAGTAAAGAACAAGGTGTTAGTTTTTCCGGCTTCTGAGTAGGTGTCCTCTTTTCATCCTCGATTTTGCTGTAAAACTCACATAGTCACCAAGTCCTTGCGCTCCGGTATATACATACCTTTACGGTAGATAACAAATCTCTCACTTAGCTGTGGAGTATAATATTACTCAGAATTAATGCGTTCTTAATTTACAAATAGAAATTAAGTTGTGAGAAGTTACAGTAAAATGTATTCAGAGACTAGTGCTCAGTCTAATTTTTGGAAAAAAAACCGTCGCAGAAAACCAGAAGATACGACCAGTAACACGCGGTTTCTTCGAATAGCTGTTGAGGTCCTTCCAACTTTCTTTCCGACGTTCTGCCGCGGTTTTTCCGAACCGGTCCATCAAGAAGCGGGAGGACCGCAGCACGAAAGTTTCTGATGCAGTCCCTTAGGATATTTTTATCTCTACGTCTCTCGCTTCTTAAGCACATGATTGTAACAATTTCCTGCTGTGGTCCTTCCACAGTATGCATGAGCGAATCGGCTGATTCAGGGGTGGAGCTTCTCGAAAATAGAGCAGACAAGCGTCGTGATTAGCCAGTTAGACGGGCTGACCAATCACAGAACGCGGCTTCACCTCAATTCTCGGTGTAACTCTCCATACACGGTTACCCTCACTGAAGTTATTCACGTAATGTCTCAAAAGTCGCGTATGAAACGACTCAAATGGTGTCTTGCTTCCGTAACGGGTTTTTCAAGCGGTAGTGTAGGACTGAAGCGAAAGAAAAACTATCGAAATTGGTATTCGAATAGAAAAATGGACCATATCCAGAGAAAGTTCCAAATCCGTCTTCCTTGTCGTTTCTGCAACTACAGTGATCGCGCTCATAAATGCCCTATTCGATTCAGTCAATTTACTCAGGACACCGGGTGACCCGAGATGGACTTCACTCCTACCGGGTCACCCAAAGAACCATGTTTCTGGGCGTGGCCTTCTACCGGGCGACACCAGCGAATTTTCAGTTCGACCGGGACGGCCGAGGGTGCTACAATATCGGGTGACCCGAGGGGTCTTACCGGGTGACCCGAGGAGGGCGCAAGGGTCACCCACTAAATGATTCTCGGATCAACTGGAATTATTCTCTGAGCACCTCATTATGAGGCAAGTTTGATTAGATGTCTCAAAAGAAAAATCCATTTTTCATTTAAGGACCAGAGGAACAGAGTGGTACAAGGAGTATCAACAGAGGATTTCTAGCTCTTCATTTTATGATGATCTAAAAAACCACAGAAAAAAAGGAAAAACGACACAATTATGGTAGTTTTAATTTCTGGTATTATTAATGGATTATGCTCGCGGTCAGATGTTACAGATCGTTTTTTTTTTGAGGAAAAATAAAATTGAACTAGGACGGATTTGAAAATGGAAATGAACTCTTTCCTAGAGATCCTTGGGAAAAAAAGTCGTGTGCCTTACCTGGCATCCAGTTCCACTAGTGATGTTAAAAAATCCATCAGCACATTTCTCGCACATCGTTCCGTCCACATTATCACGACATTCGCATTTACCCGTCACATTATTGCACTAAATCAGATCTCAATGGCTCTTAACTTTTTTTTCTCAATTTTTTATTCTTAAAAAAATCCGTTTCAGCAGTATGGAATAATCCATGGCAAGTTGTACGGATGTTAATATCGTAGCCGTCTACGGATCGATTCGTATTGTCAGCACATACCTTCCCATCCTCTATCGATCCGTAAATATTGCAGTGACAGAACTGGCAACCAGCATCGGTAAAGTTGAAGTAGGATGGTCGGCATTGGTCGCATCGCTGAACACACCTTTCCATGAGTCAATCGATAATTTCAATCGATATTACAGTACGATACCTTGCCAAAAACGCCTTGTTTGCAGGTGCATTGACCGCTGACGGCATCACACTGGTCTCCTATGCTACCGACGATGTCGCATTCGCAAGCTGGACAGCCATTTTCGATGTCTCCATGTCCGTCCTTCAAGGGAACACCTCAGGTCCTTTAAACAGGGAAAACTCGTCAACAACTTACCACGCAGCGATCACATTGTTTCCCAATGTAATTCTCTTTGCAACTGCATTCACCGTCGACATTGCTGCACTGAGGCGACTCCGCTCCGACGTGATGACATCCGCATGGCTTGCAAGTGTGCTCCAATGCTGATCCCCAGTGGTTTTCCTTGCACAGCTGAAGAAATGGAGGATTCTTCCTGTTGTAAGTTTATGCCCCTCAATTTCCTTACGACTTCGAATTTTTATGGACTGAAAAGAAAGCTGTACAAATGATTTTCGTTGCCTATGGGTGAAATTACCCAATGTCCGTGCGTTTCCTACAGTGGACACCGATGGCGGTCACTTTTCCGCGGCCTCGAAAAGCACGCGACGCGAACGCGCCGCTGAAGCAGGAATCATCCCCGATACAACAAACTGTGGGATTTTCTTGATAGTTTGCTTGTTTTCTTATTAGTTGACATCAAATTTGATGAACAACTATCAAAGAAACCAAGATTCACCACTGCGGCGACGATTCCGTCGTGAGCGGCGCGGTCGCGTCGCGTACTTTTCGAGGCTGCGGAAATTCCACCGCCATTGACGCTCACTGTGATTCAGTTCTGGTAATTGCACTGGCCAGAAAGGGAATTTAACTAGATGCGTGCGTCCGTCTGGTGCACGTCTGACACACCTAGTTAGTATAAACTGCACTTGTGCCCTCGTCGATGTCTGCTTCTCAGACCCACGATGTTCATCTACGAGAAACCCAGGGTTAAATGATCACCTAATAAGAATGAAAACCGCAGCGCCCACCTCACAGTGCTCCCCAGTCGTGTCGCCAATGCATTTCAGACATCTTCCCGTCTCTGTGTCGCAATTACCAATCGACATAAGGTCAACATTTCCATTGCATTCGCACTCTGTGCATGTCCCATTTCCCTCCAAAGGATTCCCGAAGAAACCGTCAGCACACCTTAAAACCAGTTCAGAGCACAGAAAAACCACTTCTTGCAGGTATTGCTCCAGAAAAACTCACACTTCACATTTGTTGCCCTCATAACCTCGTTCGCAAGCGGTACAAACATACGCATCCTCTTGAGACGCTGCTGGTCCCGCAACGACAAGCTGGAAGCACAGTAACTTTCAATCTGTACAGTATCGATTAAAAATATCGATTGAATGTGTACCTGCGTCATCACGCATTCCGGCGATCGGTTATTCTCAGAGGTGGGACACGCACATGGTCGACAGGCGCCGAGTTCACCCCCTACAATTATGAACAGTACGTTATTGATTTTATTGATCTATAGTGTTGATTGTCTTACCAAGGGAGGGATTTCCATAGTGTCCAGGTAAACAAAGCTCGCATCGCTCTCCAGTGGTGTTATGCTAAAAACACTTTTTTGCATCATTTTATTTCCCAAATAGAAAGTATAAGAATCGATTTTCATTGTCGGATTTATTGATTGATTTCTCCAGGTTTCAGAAGGATTGATCAATATTTTCTCTCACTTTCCGGGCTCCTTTTGAGTAAGTTGAGCGATGAAAATATGCTCACGTGATTACGGTAAAAACTGTCCATCAATAAAAGCAGCCGGTATAGGTTGTGGGCGTGGCATATCCCTCATGGGCGTAAAGTAAACATACCTGACAATTCGTGCATTCGCCTGTGAATGGATCACAAGTGTCAGTGTGTCCTTGACAGCTACATTTCTCACAACGTCCACCATACAGTTGGTTGTTAACACGGCGGTATCCAGGAACGCATGACTTAAAAAGCAATATTTCCTTTTTAGGACTTGATCACTGGAAAAAATCGATACCTATCTACGACATTACAAACAGGGAACGAGAAAAAAGGCACTGGAAAACTCATTTTTCTTTGTGTTCAGTGCAATGAACGTATGCATCATCAAGGTTACCCAAGGTAAAATGTTGACGATACCCAGATCTATGCATGGTAAACATGGGCTTCAACACGTTTATCTTTGGTACACTTAATGATACACCCAGAGCCGGAAAATCCCTATGAGTTATGGTGTTTTTCCAACAGGAAAAACTTTCCTGATCCGCAATTTCCAGAAAACCTACCAGCAAACCTGATGACCTTAATAGAGTAATCGTAATATGTACAACAGTACATAGTAGAGTAATTAATGTAAGAGTAATAATATATTTAATGTGATTTCGCAGTAATTATTTACTTGTGTATTTAATCATTGATTGTAGCTTATTGCTCATGTCATGGCTGCATTTTCCCACCTCACAACTATTCCCGGCAAAATTCTCTGGACATTCGCAAACTTCCACTCCTCGCATTCGGGTATCCGGAATCGCAGGATGAAGCACGTCCTCATCCTGATCCACTGGACTTCCTTCAGGTGGAGGGACGGCTGTGTCAAGCGTTAGGCCGAAGATGCTGGAATTTACCACCGTGATCTACGTGAAAAATCGATTCCTATAAAATCAGTAGCTGCAGGGGCTTATCTCCACTCATTATAGAGTCCTAATTACCACCAAAGATCTCTTTTTGCACCAAAATGATGTGATTTTTGGAGCAATTTGAATTCCAAAAAGTGTGAAAAATCAATAAAAATCAAACTGCGCAGTAATAGTACTGTCTGCCTTACTAGTAACCTGGTAACCCTACAGTAATCCTACCTGCTCTGCAATTGTTGCTGTTGGTACATAGCTCTGACCAAAAACCGATCCACACCAGCCAAAGCTCTCAGCATGTCAGCCTTGTCAGCTGGGGTTCTCGTCACAGAATTATACCAGCCGGAGCCTTCCCTGGAAAAATAACCCAGATGCGTGACGTCATCACCATTAAGTAGATTAAAGCCTGCCGCCACTTACCTGATAGGGATCTGGACAGTCATGTTCTCACGTGGGAAGAAGTCCATGCGGGTGTAGTACTCGACCTTGATGCCATTTCCCTATAAAGGTAATTTGGAAAATTTTGAGTAAAAAAACGGTAAAGGGTAAATTCCGAAAATTCCACATAAATTCTTCAATCTTTTTCTGGATTTCCTTTTTCTGGAGAAGACTAACCTCAATAACCAAATCAGCAACCGGTACACTATTTCCTTGTTCCATTGGTACATAGTAAACGAAATAGTGCAGATTTCCGCCATAGCTATTGAGCTGAAATCAAATAATAAACTTCTTCTCTTCAAAGCTCCTGCATGCGTTGTGATTGGTCAGACATTTTCCAAGACCAATCATGACATTGGCATGAAGAATGCGAGAACGGCTGAGTTGCGACTTGTCCATTATTTCCAGATTCTATCCAAGCCGGTGTGAAGCGCAGCAGTAGAGAGTGGTGGTCAAACTCTCCGATTGGTCAGTCGTATGAATCGACCAATCGCAGGAGCGGTAATCCCTGCCCCCTCCCGCAAAGCGCCCACCCCATTTCAAGAAAACGCGTTGAAACAAGAAAAAGTAAAATCGATAGGCTCCGCCCACACCAACCATATTTCCAGTGAACGTATCCGGCGCCTTCCAATAGAACAACGATCGGTCCTTGTTCTGATTCGCGTTGAACATCAGGACTTCACGATTTTCCACTTCTGGTCGTACGTCCCGCCCACCACTGAGATCCGTAAGATTCCAGCCGACATTGTTTGAAATCTGTAATTGCACAATATCTGACGTTTTCTTATTATTGATCGTTGTGAATTGACCTACCACAGCTGTAGCCCACGGAATTTCACGGCACTTGTCGGTCATTCCGAAGCAGAAGCATGCCTGGCATCCCAGTGGATTCTCGGCACTTAGGTGTATGGTGCCTGGACGGCAACGGTCGCAGTACAAACCCTCAACGTTAGCCTTGCATTTGCACCTGAAATGGATCAATATATTGATTAGCGCCTCCTACGCTTTTGCTCGGCGTTGGTTCATTTTGTTGAAACATAGAGGGAGTTCAGATAAAGTCAAAAAAGTTGAAATTCACTCCGACGGTGAACATCGACACTGGGGGAGGTGGCCCCTTACCCCGCCACATTTACAGTACCAGTCCTACAACCCAAATATTGGTACAACATACCACTGAACTCTCCTCACAGCCATTTTTAAGCGGATTCTGAAACGGAACTATTTTTGATTCCATGTTTTTCTTCCTTAGATAATTCCAGTTTTTTTTTCTTTTCCAAGAATAGATATGTTTAAACGGTATCCAAACGTGATGCGTAGTAAAAACGAAATTTATTTGGAGGACAGGGATTTTTTCCTTGTTTGCGAGGCGATCGATGCGTGAATTCCCCCCAAAAAGCACAGGAACTGCAAGAATTTTGAAACTGGAAAAATTTTATAAAATAGAATAAATTTTAAAAATAAATCAGGACAACGAAAAATCCCTTTTCTTTCGTTTACTCTATCAAGCCACTGTGTGAAGGTATTGTGCTTTCCACCAGGGACATCAGTCCTGGAGAAATTAGAGACAAAGAGAAAAATTCTGTGGCTGCGACGTGATACTGCAGCCCGAAAATGTTACCGTAATCCGAAAACATTCGGGCAATGGTGGAAGCGCGACCCTTGGAATTGTTGTGATATGCACGCTGATTTTGTCTTGAACGAACGTTTGTAACATGCATAGACGCACAACACAATGATAAAAACAGCGTGAAATAAAAACGGCGCACCCGCGGCGTCACACAGTACGATGCGCCGTGTTGACAATTCTCGCATGTCTGCGTTCAGCGTGGGAGGACGTCCAAGTCGCCATTTTACGCACAAATACTCACCTATCGTCGCGGAACGCACTATAGTATGTATCAGTGGAAGCAGGGGGGGGGGGTGGAGCGCATTTTCGAAATTGCCTTACTAGATAAATCAAAACTTCGTACTATTATATTATATTTTTAATAATTTATTTTTATTATTATTTCTTAAACATTTTTATGGAATATTTATTATTATAATTAATATTTTCATTAATTTTATTTTCCGTCCACGTACCCAAAGCAGAGGGTACCCCAATTTTTTCCCACGCCTCACCCTCCCCACTGTCGCCCGCTTTCTGCGTCCGCCACTGGTATGTACAGTCCTTCTCGGAAAGATAGACGGTTTCCGTGACTGCAGAATCGCGGCGAGAGCTGGATGAGAGATGCGCAGACAACATGCTCCAAGTGAGAGGGTCAAGTAGGTCCCGCCGCGATACAGCAGCCGCGACGCCAAACCTCAAGCGCAATCCGTCTATCTTTTCGACAAGGACTATACGTACATAATATCGTTCACTGATTAAAAAAAAACTAATAGGAATGCATGAAATAGTGAATCACAGCAGCGTATGAACAATAATTTGAGGAGAATATGAATCAAAGCAGTTTTTTTCAACGAAAAATTCCGCATGCTGCTAGCTCCTCTCCCTAGCCTCCCCCTACCTTCTGGCTCCTTCCGTCCCCTTCGCGGCGCGAATGTGTAAAAAAAGCGACAAAATAATAGCACAAAATAGATGCGAGGCTAGTATTGTAGTTGCATATAGAAACACATAGGTGAACATTTTGTCTGAAAAATCATGGACATGGAAATTATTCCTGTTTCAGGCTGTGTTCATAAATTGGCTGAGGGGACGTGGAGGCTCGTGTGTTTCATTTTGTATGGCTGGCTCGGTCGATATCCTAGTACAAGGTACCCCCATCTGGGGTGTTTATCATCGCGGGAAGAAGGGACGTAGCCAGGCTACTCTGATTGGCACACTTGGGCCGCCCGTAACGCCCACCTGTTTGACTTGTACGGCGCTAAGCACATATAGAATATGTATTGTGGGATTGACGCCGTTCGAGTTCAAGCAGATGGGCGTCACGGGTGGCCTGAGTGCGCCAATCAGAGTCCTCTTGCCACGCCCCTTTTTCTCCACACATCCCCTAACTGCTCTCAATGTCCTTAAACCAAGAGTTTCCGTGGCTCTACTCAAAAACTCACTTCTCCTCCTCGCAGGTGTCGAAATTCACCGAACCAGCTTGGTTGCACGGACATGGTTCACACTTGGGATAGTTACGGTAACCACGTGCACAGCGTTCACAACGACGTCCTCCGAATCCTGGTTTGCATACACAGTCTCCAGGATGCTGGAAAAGTGGTCCATATGTCCCAGATCAATCGATAACTAGCGTCCACGGATCTCGCACCTGTCCTGAGAGTGCGCTTTGATCATCCCGAATGCATACGTCGCTGATCGAGCCGGTGGGATCACAATCACAAGCTCGACACGCGTCCTCTCTGAAAACGAGAAGCAGTATCGATTGTGGGCGGAGCTAGGATCGTCCCAAATGTCCCTTTGCAAAAAATTTCACGAACCTGTAGTGTGAGAGTCCACTTGGACGATAGTAGCCATCCTTGCATCGCTCACAGTTGAATCCTTCGGTATTATGCTGAAATCACCACTCTTGATCGACTCGATACTGGGTCCTGACACGAGACTACAGTAATGATGTGGGCACCATCTGCGCCAAATAAGGCGAAATATGGGATGTGGAAAAATTACGTTAATTCAAGCTAAAGTTGTGGTTAGAGCTGAATTTTTTACAAATGTGGGCGGAGCACGAGAGATAAGCCCCGCCCACTCAAAAAACCAGCCAATCACCTTGCAATCCAAGCAACGTCCACCACCCTCGTACACTCCTTCAGGAGTTATTGACCATTTGTTATTGTCCAACTCCTCATCGTAGACGCACGAATCCGCATGGTTGAAACACTGGCATTCTGAAAAAATCGATATCGATCAATAGTTCCGTGATTTCAAAGGCCAGTATCGATTGGTTTGAACGATCGAACATACGTTGGCATGAATTCGGATGTTCATGTGTTCCCGGTTTCCACGGCAGTTGGTTGAACAACGGACAGCATTTGTTACAGGACTCGCCGCAGGTGTTGTGACGGCATTCGCATTTGAATTGCTGAGAAATCAATAAACTCAACTAATCAATAAGTGCATGGCACAACCAGGGTTTACTGGTATCAGATAGCGCATCGAATTTTCATGCTCAGCTAAGGAAAAATTGTTTGTTGTACGAAATTGAAAACTACTCTTCACCGCCACACCAGCGTGAGCGCGAAAAATCGATAAATCGATTAACTCCACTCACTCCAGTAACCGGATCACTTGGGCAACTCTCAGCGTGTCCGTAACAGATGCATTGTCCTCCAATCGATATATCAGAAATCGAGTAGAAATATCTGAAAAAGTGGAATGCCATCGATTATCGATTACCCTGCCATAGAACCGACCAATAACAGCGTATAATCACCTCATCGTCACTGATTTATCGATTCGATGCGTTTGTCTATTGATGATCATCAAGTCGGCGTTCAGAGTACGTGGTGAAATCAGTCGCAGCCGTACATAACGCGCACGCGTGAATTTCTAAACGAATCAATAAATCGATTATTTCGACTCGGTTTCCGGTAGTGTTCGCACCTGCAGTTCCAGCGAAGGCTTTTCAACACCCGGGCGACCATTCACAAGAGAGGTGTGGATCTCACCACCTTCCAGGGGAGTGATCTTGGAGTATTCGCTGGTGCAGTGTACCTGAACGGTATTGATTTTATTGATTAGTGCATAGATTCAAGTTTATGAAGTCGTAATTTAAAAAAAACTTTCTGGCTACGCAATTTTGTAAAAGTCTCCTTGAAAATTCAAAAAAAACCAGATTCTCCAAAAAAAACTGTCGAATAAAAATAGTAAAAAAGACAAAAATGTGATTATTTAATCGATTAATTGATTAACTCAAGTGTGATTAATTTGATGAATATTATAGAACAAATTGGATAGCAAAGAATACGATAAATATGATCTTGCGGCTCTACCTGTAAAACAGACATTTCTTACGACTAAAAACACGAACAGGGTTTGATACCGTACCTCGTCGTCACGCTGAAACCTGGGCACTCCAGTCGTTGCGGGAACCCCGAACTGCCGCATACACTCAGCATCTGATGTGGCGTAGTACTGCCATGGCTCGTAATGGACACCATCCAGCGACTTCTCCAGAACCCACGTCCCCGGACGGGGAGCGTTACCCATCTTGATGACCACATAAGCGACTTGGTATTCCTGGAACGATTGTTTGTTGTGTTCTTATTTCTGGAGCTTTCTGGGCATGGATGCATCATTGGGATTACCCTGGGTAAACGTGTATAACCATACAAATTAACCTATCGGTAGTCGTCAACACGTTCACCCTGGGAAACCTCGATTATGCATACAGTGCCTGAAGGAGAAAAAATTGTAGGTCACAGCTGTTTTATTTTGTTCAAACCAGAACACCTTTTACATTTAGGAGTTACCCATTTTTTGAAGATCCAGATCAAAAACTGGTATTATCTCCAACGATGCTGCGGTAAGACCGCAAATTCTACCTTATCCTTGGCAAAAAAAAACTAAGATATTTCCTATTCCACCGCCTTCTTCTTGCAAATTTTTGGTAACTATTTACCATTCTAGATTTACCATCAGATTCTCAGAACAACCAAACACCACACCATGCTCCCGCTGACCCCTGCACCACAAGTGCATATAAGAGCCCAGGCAAACTTCCTTGATGTCGCATGTATGGCGCAATCAAAGTCAAACACACTGCAGAGACCCAGCGTCAATATGCTCTTCCGATAATGCTACGGTTCACATCGAGAGATCACCAAACGAAGAGAGGGAAAAGAAAAAATATTTAGGAAAAAATTGCGTGAAAAACTAGGATTACCTGTCGCAAATCGATAGTGATGTTGACTCGTTCGTATTCCAGACCGTTTGCCAACGACGGTGATTGCCACCATCTGCAATATCGATTGATTCGTATTTGGAGATCATGAAGATGACATGGAAAGTGGTAAAATTCAGGGCCCATTTACCTTCTCGTTCCGTCGATAGCGAATTCTATCGGATGTCGGTGTCGAGCGTCGTTTGCGTCACAGATATCGCATTGCGGTGACCTGCAATTTGATCTACCCGTTTACCACTGAATTTCTGGAAATTTCTGGAAAAAGAGTGGAAACTTGTTCTCGCGAAAAAAATCAAAATTTAACATTTTCCTAGTGTTTCAATATCCAGAAATATCACTATATTTTCTTTTTTTTTTCTAAGTATCTTTTCAACTGAATAATTACTGGATAATTCACCCTGGATAAGATTAGGTACTGGATAACTCATGAGCATTCTGAATGAATTATTCGGAGCTACAGTTGAAGTCACTCCAATTCAGTTTTCTCTCGATCTCTCTCTCTCTCCCTCTCTCTCTCGCCCACGACAAGGCCCATTGGTTCTAACATGTTTTGACGTGCTTCACCTGGCTTCTGACGTGTTTTCACGATCAACCTATGCCCAAACTCGTTAGAATCCCCGCGGTTCGTGTCAGAACATGTCAGAACTAGAACATCATTAGTTCTAACATGTTTTGACACGCTTCATCTTGCTTCTGACGTGTTTTTACGATCCCCTCATACCCAAACTCGTTAAGATCCCCGTGGTTCGTGTCAGAACATGTCAGAGCGAGTGCATCATCCCTATAAGACCGCTTCGCAGCAGTGCTGCGCGGCGTGGTTGGGCGCGTTGTCAGCGAATGGACCAAAACTAGATTTGAGTCACCCGCGGACCAATTTTAAGTAGATCTGGTAACTTATTATATAATGTGATCGAAGAGGGCGGCGGACCCAAGCTCTGCGATTGGGGGATGGCGTGAATTGACCAATCACAGAACTTGGCCACAGGTATAACGCCCAACACCTAGATCAAACCCACCGCTCACTCATCACTTACCCTCCGGCTGCGGTTGCCCGTAACAACACGTGCTCGACAAGTTTACAGTACTCCTCACGACGTGAAGATCCGCAAGTAGCTGTGGCATTAATCAAGGAGTTTGTTGCCAGGTTGAAAATACTGGGAAAGAGACCGCGTTCTGCAATAACAGACAATATCACCACTTTCGAAAATTGTATGTAGTATTTACTAGTTACCGCTTTCTGTAGTGATAAACTCCTGATATGAATCGTAGTCCACCTGGCAACTAGCCAAACCGGCCAGCAGCACGACGGCAGCAAGCCAGTCCAGCGGACTGTGCAGCTGCATCGTACGTGTGGAGGTAAGGCGTGGAACACGGCTGGAATTGCGTGGATATAGGGGATTCACGGCACCGCGGTGATTCTAACGGACAAGCGAATCATCGATGGATGTCGTGAATATCGACAGATAAATTTCAGGAATTAGATGAAACAGGTGCGAAACGGAGAAAAATTCGGAGATTCAAAAAAATGGAAGAAATACTGTGAAGTAATTTCCAAACAGTGCCGACGAAATTGATTTAATTTACCATTGGCATGGAACAGCAAGAAAAGAAGAATTGAAACTGCTTAAAACATTCGGTTGCATTACAGAAATTACCCATGGTAAATGTGTTAACGCACCCAAATTCACCAATTCACCTCTACCTGGAGCCGCATGTATCGCTGATATTACATGAGGTGAACGTATTAGCACCACATGAGTTTACCCATCGCTAACACGGGCATCAACACTTTTACCATGGGTAATGTCAGTGGGCATGCGGTCCCTGGTACCCATCGAATGCTTACCCATACGTGACCTTTCCTATACTCAGCTGCTACCCGCGAGTGTTTATGCCCGTGGGTATAAGTTTACCCATCTTTTCAGTGATGCATCCGGCCAAAGGAGGTATCCTTGGGAACCCAAGGAAAGCAAAATTTGCACTGTAGAAATTATCATAACCATCGAACAGGATAAGTGTGAGCACATGTGCGTTCATGTACTTTTTACCTGCTCTGGAGAAGTGGCCTAAAAGGGAGAAGGGCAGTCTATGCTGGACTCGTGCGTCAGACGTGTGTCAGACGTACGCAAAAATTTACAGAGCATCTTCCAAGAAGACAGGTTTACGCAGTATGCATCCACTTAACGAAAATGCCGCACGATCGCAGTGAGACCGTAAACACATCCCTCTCATATGCGTCTGAGCTGCGTTAGGGCTGCGACTGGACCTAGCCTTCATCATACGGAAGTACCTGCGTCGAACGCATGCATTTACTACAAATTTCCGTTAATCCATGTGTCACAAATGTTAACTTTTCAAAAAAAAAATGCTTCTCTTGCTCATTTGAGCCTTGGCAGGGAGTACTGTAAAAAATTCCAAATGAATTACTGTTAAAAAAACGAAGCACTACCTTAAACTCAAAAGTGAAAATGCTCTGCGAGTGCCAAAAGATTAAAAAACGAAATAATGGGAATGATTGAGTTGCAAAACATAATCAAAAATCCTGAAGTTCAGTGTAAATGCAACGCAAAAAAAATCGCAAAAAACAACAGAGTAAGTGCTTTTACCATTCCATTGAAAGCGAGAACCCCCTCCCCCCCCCCCCCCCC
>JARK01001448.1:590418-600446 GCA_000688135.1 Ancylostoma ceylanicum | reverse complement strand
CCCCCCCCCCCCCCCCCCCCCCTGCGTCCGCCACTGATATATACCTTAAGGAACACTGCCTGAAACCATCCTCACCGAGCGCACTACAGGAGACCCCAAACAACCGAGTGAAAGGTGTGCGTGCCGCGGCGCGGCTCTCTTGCGCAGAGACACAGAGCAAAACCGATAGGTCGTTTTTTTGTCACTGCCTTTTCGCGCACTTCTGCCAACAGTCCTGCTTCTAGCTCTCGTTGTCTGCTTCTGCCAGCAGCAGACAAACCAAACGCCACTTGGCGCTGAGGAACCGCCTCATTTACCTGTCCTTTGGACCTCCCTGTATGTGCACTCTATAACTTTGACTCGACGAGATTTTTTTCGAATAGTCGATATTTCGAGTCATTCGAAAGTTGATTCATCCGACGGCTCGACGTGACTCGACTGAACTCGGTACAGTCAAATGTCTAGTGCAATCCTTTCGAAATGAATTTTCTTCCTACGACGTTACAATGAACAACATGTAGTGCACGCGGAATATCGTCATTTGAAAGTACGTACTCCGCAAGCGTGCCTACGCCGTAGCCAAATTGGTTCTTGGAAGCCGTGAGTTGTGGGACTTTCTCAGGAAGTTTCCTGCTGTTTCCGTTCAGGACGTCGCCGTGAGCAACGAGTTCAGAGGCAAACCATTTCTTTGTTTTTCAAAAATAGGATAAGAATGTAAGGTATTTTTTTACAATATGCAGATCTGATATCCATTCCTAACCTCCCCTTCAAACGAACACTAGGAACCACATCGTCTCCCCGCGCTTGATAGCGTCTCATCGGAAACGCTAGGAATGAATCAGTTCTATAAATAGATCCAGCACTGAAGAGTTTTTCTTTGCTACAGCCGCGATCGGCCGCCATGGACGCAGTCCCTGTGGACTCTAAAAGACTTCCACAGCCTCATGTCATAGAAGCCCAAATTCCTAAAATGGGCGGGGTTGGGTTGTCACTATAATAGAGTTGCTGTTCGGTCGCTATTGGACTGCTGTACGCCCCTTATAGAAAAAAAATCAAAATCAATCCAATAGCGACCGACTAGCGACCGACCGGCGATTCGAATGACACTTCAACCCTGCCCATTTCAGCAATTCGAGCCCAAGTAACATGGGGCTGAGAATCTCCGAGGACTACAGTTCATCACGGTAATGGCGTAGGCAGACCTCAGTCTCTGTGCTAACGTTGGTGTGAAGGCAACCACCTGCTGTACGCGAGTGTTGACCACATGCTGAGCACCTCGTGAAGTGCCGGCGTACCATAAGCGGATTACGGTAATGGATTGGATTAACTGACAAGACCACCAGTGCACCGCAGTGCTAAAACAGTATCCTACCCCATCCCGATCTAGAGAAAGAAGAACCAGCCACCCTCCCTGAACAGCCTGATATAGAACGACTGAAACAGGAATTCTTAGATGACTGAGTGACCGGAAATATTTTTAAAAAAATTGTCAAAATTATCATAGAAAGTGTCAGTAACAGTTATACATGCAAAAAATGTTTTCGAGGTAACGGATGCGGTACGGTAGCAAGACCATGTTCCACCGTATTCTCTATGAAAGCCGGCCACAACTAATGTACACATGTCCATCACTCATCACTCGTTCGTATAATTACGGTCGCCGCACGCATTAACCAAATCAGATAACGCCACCATAAACATAGTTATCGATCGAATTGATCGATAGATGAGATCAGAGCCATCGTGGGATATGATGTTATCGATTGATTCTAAGAGCGCAACTATGTGGATACCTATGGAGTAGGCATACGTATATTAGAGGAGTTAGTGCAGACTAACTGAAACAGTCGGTGAGACATTTCCAGAGTAAAGTCTGGATCTGTCCGGGAATTTCTAATGTGTACGCAATTCCGTATAAAATAATAAGCGAGTGTGAATCAATAATAGTTTTTCTTTTAATTCCAATTACACGAGTGTGCTCACAACGATCGATATACATCTTCTGCATTGTTTCATTTGATGTTTGGTCAACCTCATGAGGCAGCTCCCCGCTCTTGAAAAACAAATGAATGATTAGGTTTTGGATAATTTATTTTATTACCGGCTTCATTTGGCTTGCGCATCATGAGTTGTATAAATAAATGAATAAATAAGTAAATAAATAAACAAGTGAAAAGGTAAATAAATAAATAATATGCTATAGAAAATAGAAAGGCGTGGCAACAACTATGCATGAAAACCATAGTAGTAACGGATTACATCCATAAATAATAGAACCTGGCAAGGATATGAGTTCTTAGTCTAAAAACATGAGAACCAACCATTCAGCAAGAAGTCGTAGAAAATAAATGAGCATCCACCGAAAAAATTGAAAACCGGGAAAAATCCAGTATAAATAATGAACATATGAAAGAGAATGTACTATGACCAAGAACTAGGCTAACGAAAAAACAAATTAATGAAACTTCAAAGAATCAATAAGGATTAAATTCATATAAGTACATAAAAGGCCGAGAAATTTTATGGACTTCCGAAATTTATCCAGAGAACGGCCATTTTCAACAATTTGCACCTCTCATGTTTCATTTAAAAAGATGCGGTAATTGTTAGTTGAGAAGTTTCTAGCAAGTTATTACTATGTTGTCCCGAAGCAGGCTTCTGCATCTCCAGTCTATCTGAGCTGCTGCATCTCGCTTTCTCAAAAGAATTTGAAATGAGTATTACTAGGTGTGCTGTTATTCCGTTACCATAAGTTTGGGCCACCCTGTGATATTTATTTATTTGTCAGATCCAGAAGCTACCACATGTAATACAATATGTTCCTGTAACAGCATGATACAGCTGCTACTGTGTTTATTTCTATGGATTTCATGGTGCACCAGTGAGTCCAGAAATCAGGATCTAACAAGCTCGTTGCAAGCTGAGAGCCCTCCCACCTGGATAGATATGTACATCAACAAATCGGAAAAGAAACTATAATATAATGTTTGTACCACAAGAGTGATAAGTACTAGATTGGTCCAAAAGTCTTCCACCAACACTTATTTTCGATGCAGAGTTTCCCAGTTTTGAATTGAAATTGAAGCAAGGGAATGTGGTAGCATGTTCTACTGCTTCCAAACCATTATATAAAGATTGGCAGATCAGGTTCCATCCATGAAAAATAATGCTGTGATTGTTTGAAAAAATCTAAAATTCGGTGCAAGACTTCTGGACCAGCCAATAAAAAGAAAGAAAGCAAGAAAATGCCTGAAAATCCGTGAATAAGGACCCTGTTTGTCCAAGGAGAAAGGTGGTAGCTCTGAGATAAAGGGAATAAATAAATGTCCTTCCAGGGTTTCGATTTTTATATTTTTCAATAGTATAAAAGACATTCCATAAAACTAATTATATGGGATCGAATACCTAAATGCCTAACCCTAACAACACAACCTTGACGTGCCATAGATTCGGCTCATTATGAGGCGAAATGGGGCGAGCAATGTTGATGCGATTGGTCCATTTAAAGGATAGGCCAATCATATAAACATGGCACGCCCTGTTTTGCCTCATAATGGCCCACACCCGCTTGTCTTTGTTAAAATGGCTTGAAGAAGCGCAACAGTAGTGACTTTTACACATAAGATCTCATTTCAAATCTATTCCTTGAATGTTCTTCACACTTTCTTTCGCTTTAGAAACATGACCATCAGCGAAAAGCAGGAAGGGATTATATGGGGTGCATGGGTAAATAAATCAGTAGAAATTAGGGCTATGAAGAAAGTTTTGGTGCAAAATTTCCAACTATTTAAAACAGAAAGTTGCAGTGAGCGAAGGTGACTTCAAGAAATAAAACTGGAAAAAAGTAGAGAACGACTGAAAAAAAACGGAAAAAAATTAGTCCAAGCGGAGGGGACATATCCACGGTGCGCAGCGGTATATCCACAGCGTCTTAGCTGTTGAGCCAACTCGGCTGCAGAGGAATCCTTGTGGCTTGCTGCTGTCCGATGCTAGGTTATGCAAATACACGACCGAGGTAAGTGGCAAAAAACAGAGGTAGGGTAGTTTGCTGAGAGAAACAGACAGTTAGAGCAATGACATTTTCCGCGTTTCATAGTACAAAAGTTACTGTTCAAAGATTATGGGCGAGATGCGTAGGAAACAAGAGTTGAAGAGGAAAAGAAACAGTTTTAGTGACGATGACGTCACGATGGACCGTAGCTGACCAATGAGTATGCCTTACAGGAGTAAATGTAATATCTGGTGACGTCATCGTAAAATTATTACCCTTTAAAGAGCAATACTGTAGCATATGAGACTACAGCGATGACCTGCAGTCACAAAACGGGGCATCGACGCATGCATGGCCCAGGTGACCCCGCTGATGGCGACTCCGCCCGCCTCAGCTGAGTTTACGATCGGCCGCCAATTATAACGCAAAGATTACGACTACTAAAGAACTTCGTGGTTTTATCCGGTCTCTCTGCGCTCTCCATAAATCCCACAGTGTCTCAAAAAGTCCCGATGAACTATAGGAGACCTAAACTAAACTGCCAAATCGGCCGAACACGGCGAAAACGATTTTCTGAGCGGAAAGAAAAAACGCTGTCCTAGCACCTTCTGCTCGCCCCATCACAATCCATCAGTCATCTAGTACGTTACCGCGTCCTTTAAATGTCAGATGAAAACTGTGAACGGTGATGAATGAGCGGGAAAACACGCCCCCAACCCCTCGAAAGTAATCGCCACAAGTGGTGAGAACACCCTAGAAATCTGAAGCTATGCTGGGGAAAGTAAACAAGTAATGGAAGTGACAGTTAGGAAAACGAGGAAGTCTAGCAATCCAGAAAAGGAAGGTTGCCATTACATAAAGGAGATGTAAAAACTAGGTTTCTTGGGGATTACAGTTATGGACTTGACAGAATCTATTTGTTTATTAACTTGTTTCATTTATTTACTTATTTACACATGCCAGCTGAAGTGGCCCAATATGCTAAAAGGTAATTGAGCAGAATAGCAGACATAGAAAAGAAACTAGTAGAAATATGAACAGAACAAAATAGACAAACAAACAGCAAATTCGAATGGAACTCCAATCAGATCACCCTTGGCCTAAAAACTGTTTGTTTCGTACCTATCCTTGACAGGAATGAGAATATGTAGTTAAAGGAATTAAAATGTGAATGAACTAGGTCTTCACTTTCGAGTACTACTTGCTTCGGAATCTAGCTTATTAATTGAGCTTGGAACCATTGTGATCCGCAATTCTTTATCAAGAAGGTGGATTTTCTCAGACTTTTCGAATGTAGCTATTTTCAAGCAGCCGATGTTTTGAATAACTTGTAAATCGAATTATACGAAAAGACTCAATTTGAATCGTGCTAGGCGGACATCTGGCTCTTTTCAACTGAAAACTCCTTCTTTTTGGTTATTAGTATGGACAAAAGTTGTATGATATGTACTAGCAATTGACATGATACATATCTTCATATCATTCTATGTGCGAAGGTGAATCTATGGCCGGAACAGAAGAGCTCTACATACGCCATAATTTGAATTTCTTTTCCACCACTCCGCCGTTGTTTCTTAGAGAAAAAAGAAAAAAGAGGACGTAAAGAAACTTTTTTCAAGATGTAGGACAAACCAAGAAAATTTTGAATTTGACAGGAGGAACTGCAAATTGTACAAATTGACACCGTCTTACAAGATCAAAAAAAAAGATGTACACTGTCTGAACGTCTGTAACTACAGAAGGAGAAAGAAATTAGGCAACATCTCGTCATATCATAGAGCTTACAGTTAGGGCAATTCAAAATCGCTTCATTAATAATAACACTTTTTCATTATTTTCATAGAACAGAGCCTGAGGGCAACATGCTTCATTGAGGAGGGAAAACACATTGGTTATGTAACTATTCATTTTGGTCTTTATCCACCTTCAAATATACATAATTTTTATTGACAAGGGTCCATTCTTTTGGCGCGAAACAACATGGACTGATGAAGCGACAGATAATGGATCTTCATTAGTTGCATTTACGAAGTTTTCACTCACAAACACTCACCTACGAATCAATTTTTGTAAAATAGCTGAACAGTTATGGGACACGAACATTGTAATTGTTGCGAAGCAAGGTCTCGTTTGAGTCTTTTTAGAGCGAAAACAATTTTTCCAGAAGAAAAAAGGATGAGAGCTGGTCCCAAACCTTCCTGGAAGCTTAAAAACTTTATTGGTGGCTCCTGGGAGCAAATGACTAAATTTATTTTTAAAAAAAAGTACTGTTAGGCCCAAAAAGGCAACAGAATGATTGCTGGTCAGGTCACTCGAGCTAGCCATGAACAGAGCAACACAGGCAGGTTAGAAATAAATAAATAAATAAATAAATAAATAAATAAATAAATAAATAAATAAATAAATAAATAAATAGCAAAGTGGAAAAGGGGCTTCGCTTGGGTTCGCAAAGGGAATGTCTCACTCTAAGTGGAAAGGGAGTGGGAACTCAGCATTCGGCATGACAAATATGGGTAGTAAGTGAGGTGCTCGAGAATAATTCCTTCTGATTTCCCCTAAAAGCCTGACAGTCCCGCAATGCTTCACACGTGGAACTCTACGAAGGATTGATAGAGCATTTAGGGATTGTCCTCAACAAAGAAAAGACAATAATGAGGAAAAAACGAAACGCGATGACGAACACGTTCCGGAATTGTTTGCAGACTGTGGTCGCGGCGTGCAAAAAGGCCATAATCGTATCATCGATAGCTGTGATAACGTGAAGAGGTGCAAAGACACGTCGAGCTCTCGCCGCTCAAGGTTACGCTGCCGCCGTCGACGACGCAGCGACGGCGGAATGCAAACGATGCACGTTGCACTTTGCGCTGAGCGACACGTCGCCGGTGAATTCTCGCTCCGAGCGCCAGCTTTTCGTGGGAAATTTTCAGATGATGGCCTTTCACATCGTATGAGTAGTCGTTCAGGCATGTTATTTGCTGAATTCACATCTATGCCCAGGAAACATCTCTCACGAGTGTTCCCAATGAGAAGAATGCGCCTCCATGGCTCCGCCCAATCCCGGAAAAATCGTGGAATTTCGAAGAGGTGGGGATCCTCACCATGTGAGTGGAACCAAATGGTCAATACAGAGTTAGGCTCTTACAAATACCTCAGCACAAAGCATCTTTTGTATTTTTGTGTAGTGATTATAGCTGAATCCGCCCATGTTCAACAATGTTACTTGCTTCCTGTGTGTGAATAGGATAGTTTCAGTGAAGCACTTTATACTTTGGACCGAATGAAAGCCGTATAATTTTTTTTAAAACTACCGAACAATTTAGGAAACAATTTGAACATCTAGACATCCAAAAGTGAGAGAGTTCTAAGCCTTTACTTGTCTTTCATGCAACACCACGTATGTAGGTCTCTAACGTTAGAACACTAGAACTTTATTCGAAATTCGATATTTATTTTACATTTATTCGAAATATTCGATATTCGAAAGCCAAAATATTCGACTTTGCATAAATGCAAAAATCGAGTATTCCAACATTAGAGATCATTATAGCGCCGTATGAAAGGCAAGGAGAGCCTCATAGTTTTCTCATTCTCGAATGTCCCAATGCTTTAATTGCCTCCTGGATCGTTCATTGAGGTAGCAAAATTATTCGATTTTCGGTGCTAAGTATAGTGCAATTCTGTCAAAGGTGTTATGCAGTATTACAGTTTTCTACCCAGGATATTAAAGTTAAACTTCTCGCCGAAGCTCTGTCAGGAAGGATTGCTTGACATGCTTATCACCAATGTCATGCTAATGTTGCTCCTTAGAGCTATTTTGTGCAGGAGTACAGTGGATGAGCGGTAGCGTACGGTATCCCACAAAGTCCTCCATTGGTTATTTTATGTTCTAATCGTGAAAATCAATAATAATTCCCGTACGTTTGCCATTTCCTTATTGATGCCCGCATTCCTCCACTATTTACTCCGGTAACTTCATCGCAACCCCATGAAAATGGCGTTACCCGGATACGATATTCGTGTTCAGCATATGAAATAACCCCTCTACGCGGAGTTTTGGAAAATTTTGGAAGATACCATACCTAAAGTACGCTTTACCCTTACCGTAACTTCAAAAATGGCGCTACAGTACAAATTGAGTATAATATTCGTGATCAGCATGTTAAATCTCTCACAGTCAAAGTAACGTCAAAATCTTTGGTTCTGAAATTTAGTGCAAAAAAAGTGTAAACGTGCCAAATTTTTCAAGGACATACGATATATACAGGGTAACCGGGGATTAATGAGGGTAAGGAGGATTTTGAAGATTTAAGCCGACTTCGAAAAATATAGAAATCATTATGTATGGAGCATATTCTAGAGCTAGAGAGGTATAGAAATACTCTAAACCATTTTTTTTTTCAAAATTGGTTGGGCATTAGGTGAGGAACGAAAAGGATATTCAGTAAAAAGACCGAAAAAATAAGGAAGTTGCATTTCACATTTGCCCTTTATAACTAAGTACGAGCGCTTCTACACCACGAGTATTACTTAATACCACAGAAATCTTCAAAACTACTTGAGAAAACGAGGTCTGTCAACTATTTAATATACATCACTATAACAAATGCAAACCACTAATGACGGACTTTGTTTCTGTAAAACTGTACTTTTGCAGAGAAAAGTTGTGAAAGACTTTAAGAGACCACACTCCTACATAGGACACAACTGTTGCAACTTTGCAAGAACTAGAAATTATCACAAAAGTTTTCGCTCCCGGGTGGGCTCGAACCACCAACCTTTCGGTTAACAGCCGAACGCGCTGCCGATTGCGCCACGGAAGCACTGGGTGAGGCGGCCGTGGACGGCAACAGATAGGACGCTCTCTCCGAGCGAACAATGATACGTTGATCAATTGCTAGCAGACACTTCGTTTAAAAAAGCATCGTCAGATTTTCTAGACATTCTGGGAGAAAAATACACGATATTGCGGATGATAATTCAAGAGGATGATAAGAAGATGATATTTAATTCAATTTTTTTTCTGGAACAACGACTATGTAAAAAAAGCATTTATGAGCACGGATGCCCTCTAAGACATTTTCGACAACTTGGGAGACTCGTGGGGATGGCAGCCGATTAGTAACAATTTCTTGGAATTTTTTCGTCCCGAGAACTTCAGACATTATCTTGTCTGCGAACAAAATCAGATGAATAACTAGCTCCCAAATGTTTTTCGTATACCATAGGTAGTTACGATTTTTCGCTGAGTGGAGAATCATATGTATCATAGAAATCGCCATTTCAGCCCCATAATTTGTTCGTATGTACGTTGTTTCCGAATTTATCGTTTTATGTAATTCTAAGAACGCAACATTATCCATAAAAATATAGATGGAAAGAAAATACCCACAAAATTATCAAAATTACCTTCTAACGATGAGCAGCTATCTTTCCCTCATGCAAACGTTCTAGTACGCAGATACTGGTTTGGTCGAACATTTTCTAAAACTCGACCTTTATTTTTATTGCAGGTTCATCCAATAACTCATTAACTGGACGATAATCTTTCTTTCACTTGTGATGGATTTTTTAAGCGGTGTGGAAGGAGTGGGGCACTGACAAGTCTCTTCTAAAGTTTTCAGAGTTGGAATCGACAAGGTTAGCATCAAAAGATAAAAATTAACAAATTTAGGCTGGGATTCATGAAAATGTAAGCGAGCAAACCTATGAGCTAGCGTTATTGGTCATCCTATAGGCTGCGTTTGGCCGTGAGACGCAGGACATGGAAAGTTGGTTTGGTAGCCTGGTTTCGAGTGGTTATGCGTTTATGAATCCTAGACCTGGGAAACTGATTCTCGAGTAAAGAAGTTGGTTCTCGAGTAACGTGGACAAACCAAATGGCAGCTAGAAACGGAGAGCAGAGTGTCCAACTTTAACAGAATAGAGTGAATGGAGGTGTTCCGATGCACGATTAATTATTACCAGTAGACGAGGCAAAAATGCAAGAAACAAAAGCAAGCAAGAGAAAAATGTCACCTTTTTGTTTTCATGTTCGAACGAATCACATCCTTCACCGCTC
>JARK01001448.1:570220-590238 GCA_000688135.1 Ancylostoma ceylanicum | reverse complement strand
CCCCCCCCCCCCCCCCCCCCCCCCCCTCCCCCTCTCTCGATGCTCCTAAGCAAATACGAGCATGAGGATGTTATATGGTTTGGAGAGCTTATCAACCATTCATCATCAGTTCTCTCCAGCAAAAAGAGTTGAAGAATTGGCGGTTGAAATGTGATGAGTTAAGCAGGACCTGCTTCTTTGGCCATTTTTCTTCGAGTAAACCGCAGTTTTTCTGGATTTAGCCCTGATCAAGTTGTAGAAGTGACTTCCTGACTGATCTTTGAAATGAGCATTTTCCTGACTATCTTTCGGATAGCACCACTGCTAGGCCTTTGACAACGACATTGAGCCGAAACGGACTGACACAATGACTGTCCTGCCTTGTTAGAGCAACTGAGAGCAGTGGTATCATCCCGTTTTTCAGGTGAAACCTTGGAAATTGTAGCTAGCACCAAAAACCAACAGTATCAGTGAGACAGGACATAGAAGCAGATTTTCGAATCTACACATAAGTATGTCTTGTCCTAGTATTAATATCTCCATCCTGAACTGCGTATCCTGATATGAACGTCACTAGCAGCGTATCTGCTGAATGTGAGCAATCAATACCATAATGGCTAGAATTCCAATGGAAAAGCAGCAATTTGAGGCTCTGAACGAGTGAGTGACGGTGCAGCTGGTTTGGCTAGTGTTTGTAACGAGACGCTGCCGCAGATGGCAGCTATGAAAGAGGAACGGAAGAAGAAGGGAACGATGAAAGAACACTGTCGGAGACTAGGCGCTATTCCTTTATTTATGTGGGTGCTGCGCAGCACTGACTTCTTCCACGATGGTTTCTGGGGATGAATGGCCAAAAATGGAATTGAAGTGGAATGGAATCGTGAAGAAAGGGCT
Organism: Ancylostoma ceylanicum; assembly: GCA_000688135.1. Taxonomy (NCBI): domain Eukaryota; kingdom Metazoa; phylum Nematoda; class Chromadorea; order Rhabditida; family Ancylostomatidae; genus Ancylostoma; species Ancylostoma ceylanicum. The sequence goes on along the minus strand of JARK01001448.1, from coordinate 589,365 downwards.
TGATCTATCGCTTCATGTCACTGGTGTACGAAATTCGTCGTTTTCCGTTTTACACCTTTCGTTTGACAGCATTTCTGCCCTTCCGTTCTCCTTTTCGTGTTTCACATGATAGAATTCTAACTTTCGCGCAGCACTGATTCATTTCATAGTGCGTTTCATATGATAAGGTAGCCAAGAAATCACGGATCTTGCCCCCTTGGGCCAACTAATTTTCTCAAGCTTCATGGTGTTTTGACTCAGGTTTTTTCTCGGGAAAATAGGAGGCGCAGGGATCAAGTGAGTTGCTGATCCGAGCCAAACCATGTTTCGCGAAATTTTACTCGGGATATCTATTCAAAAGAAGGTCATAATCACTGCATACTTGCTGAGATGATTACACATTATTGTACATCATTTGCTGTCGTACATGGTTCCAAGCGCAAATATTTTATGCTTCAAGCTCTCCCAAATTATATCCGGTATACCTATTACACTCTACCTATTACCTCTTCCAGGAGTGGACAAAAATTATGCAAATAACTCATGTTTTGCACCGATTTTCGAACCACGTAAATTTGGAAGCGACATTCACGATAAATTCATGCTGAATCAAATTTTCAGAGTGTAAAATTTTTCAGGAACCACTCTGAAGCGAAAATTCTAGGCATTCAACTGTGTTTTGGTAGTGAGTGCATTTGTTTATACGCCAAATTTCTAGGCGTTGGTATGACGAAAAATGCCCTTCCCAAGCAAGGATGCCTAGAGCGCTGTTTTGGCCTTGTGGAACTGGGCATCTGTCGTCTCGCAATCATGCGATTTCGTGGCTAAAGCGCTGTAGACAGGACAGAAAACCCAATACAACCTCGAAAATGCCTACAGTGCGCTTATTTACACCTAAATGCATAAAAGAAGTGGGGAAACTGGACAGTGCTGCTAAAAAAATGCCGAAGTTTGGAACATAGCCCATAAGAACAAGTTTCGCTTGAGAGTGACTAGGATTTTCGCTTCAGAGTACCTTTAGAATCTTCTTGCTTATCGTTAGGATGAAGATAGGTAGTGGTTGGCTAGGCACAGTGGTAGGTCAGGCATGATAACGGATATTCTGTCCTCGCCTCCGCATTCCCTCGAATATTCTTTCCTTTTTCTTCGAGTCCTTCCGGATTTAGTTTGCTCAGAAATATTTTGATGAGAAGCCTGTGATCCTATCAGTTCATTTTTTCTGATTCTCAACTGCAGACATGGGCATTATTCCACAGAAAGGGCCCCAAAATTTTCAAAAATATTTATTTCGCCGGAACTTTGTATAGGGGGGGGGGTATTCGAGGTACTGGACACGAGCATCGTCTTCATTTTGCACAGTAGCCCCAATTTTGTAGGGTTACGGTGGCTACACTGTAAATATTGTACCTCATAAAATTTCCTCAAATTTTGTCCAGAGGGGTTATTTGGGGTGCTGATCACGAATATCGTATCCATTTTGAGCCCAATTCCACAGATGGGGCCCAAAATTTTCAAAAATCTTTATCTCGTCGAAACTTTGTATAGGCGGGTTGTTTGAGGTGTTCAACACGAACATTGTATTCATTTTGCGCCGTAGCCCCAATTTTGTAGGGCGACGACAGGTATACAGTGATACGGTATCTCATAGAATTCTCCCAAATATTGCATAGATGGGTTATTTCAGGCGCTAATTGCGGTTACCGACATTATTTGGCATGCTATCTCCGTTTTCACCTCGGAAATGGCATTTCCCCATTGAATTTCCGGCCGTATACCTACCGTATCCCTGCAAAAATGGAATTACGGTATAAGATGAATAGTTCTGATTAACACCTTAAATAACCCCCCCCCCCCTGGGCAAAAATTGTGAGAACTCTGTGAGGCACGGTATCTACAGTATATCAACGGTAACCCCATAAAAATTGCGTAGCGGTACAGAAAGAATACGATATTCGTGTTCAGCACCTCGCATAACTCCCCCCATACCAAGTTTCGGAGAAAAATATTGGAAATTTTGGGTCCCTAAAGTGGAGTGGTGCCCTCCCCATTCCACTTCAAGGACCTTTGGGGGCCCCAATTTTTCCAGAAAATTCCTTTCGCCAAAACCTTGTATAGAGGGGTTATTTGAGGTGTTGAACACGAATATCGTATTCATTTTGTACCGTAACCCCATTTTTGTAGGGTTAGGGTAGGTATACGATAGCTACAGTACCTCACAGAAACCTCTCTAATCCTGCCCAGGGGGACTATTTGCGGTGCTGATCATGAATATCCTATATGTACATTTTGTACCGTTACCCCATTTTTTTAGGGTAACGGTATGTATACGATCGGAAATTTGAAGAAAATGCTATTTTCAAGGAGAAAACGGAGATGGCGTACAAAGTAGTGTTGATAACCGTAATCAGCGTCCAAAATAACCCCTGCACGAAAAATTTGAGAGAATTCTATGGGATGCCGTATCTACAGTGTACCCACCGTAACCCTACAAAAATGGGATTACGGTATGAAGTGGATACGATATTCGTGTTCAGCACCTCAAATAATCCCCTTGTGCGGGGCTTCGACGAAAAAAAATGAAAATTTTGGGATCCTTAATGTGGAATAATGCCACTTGTGTCAGCAGTATGGAGCGAAGACAAGTTGTCAACAAGCTTTGGGGCGAACAACTCGATGGATCCATGACGCGACCAGGAACTTGTTCGCCAGATGCTTGTCAGCAAGTTGTCCCAGGTGATCCGGCTGCAAGAGAACGATTCTTCATTCAAGACGCCGATCTAGGTGTAACGTTGCAGGCTGCACACCGTACTTTATTGTTGACGCCTAAAGTTACATTGGCAGTTGGTTCATCTTCTCTGGAAATCTATTGTTTGTTTTACAGTGTTTCCTTCGGCATACAGGTTTCTTTTTGAAGTATTCTTCGCTCAGATATTTCCCCAGTTACTTCACATATGATTTCTTTCGTATTGATCGAGGATTTATGCGTCGCTTGACGAAATGTTGATCACGATTTTGTATTTTAGGTAAACAAAATGGCGGAATATGATCTGACAAAGCGCATGGCTCCCTTCTTTGATTTGCATTTGATCATACCGTTGTTGGAATTCATTGAGCCTAGAAAGGTGAGTGTGTTTCAATGTTATTTGGCTGAGATTACATCATTTTACTTTTAGATATATGATGACGCTTCTCTCGTGGAGATGCACCGCCATGTGCTTATGAAAACGAATATGATCGATAGTTTGACTGAAACCTATCAGGGCACTCCAATTCCGAAAGAGTTGGAGACAAAGAGGGCTGAAGTCCTCAAGGAGAGGGACATTCTCAAAGCTAAAGTAGGTTGTACAATGTTTTTTGCTGCTGAGTATATCTCCTCTTTCATCATTCGAGTTATAGTGAAATTCAATGCGTACTCGGGGTTAGACCAGATTTTACTGACTTATTTTTTGTTAATTTGCGGTGGTGTTGTCCCCGAACATTGCCACTGCGACACATATATGTCACCAACCTTCATATTCTAGCTCGTTTCTAGGACTTGAAAGTTGTTTATCCAGTCTTTCTTCAGCTCTGATCCATTCAGGTAGATCCAGTCATCGAGATTCTCGAGCTAGATGATGTGAAGGAGCTCATGGAGAGCACTCGCGATCGAGATGGGAACAATAAGATACTTGACTTCTTGCAACAAAATCACAACGTAGGAAGTTTTCTCAAACTTATTACCTCGATTCTCGCATTGCCTGTTGTCTAATTATTAACGCTTTTTCACGTTATGTCACCTGTGGTTTTTCTAAACTTATTTTATGTCATAGTGTTAGTTTCTTTCAGTTCCAACTCGATATGATCGACGCTCTCTTCAAGTATGCCAAGTTCATGTATGAGTGTGGCAACTACACTGCGGCATCGGTATGTTATCTTGATCTTACTATATTTGACATTCCAAGCATCATTATCGATACAAGATGAAAGGTATTGGTGGTTCACCCTCCTACTCTCCCGGTCCGCCCTCAACAAAGCCGGTGAACTATATTTCTGTAAATAATTAGAGGTTTCTCTTTGTCACGTGTTTCAACTACATTTTTTGTTTATTTCATATCTTCTTATTTTTAGTTGTTTGGAGATATAATCATGAAAGATTTTTTCTCAGAAGCAGTAAACTTAGCACTCAAGCACGCATCAACAGGCCATTTTGTGTTCTTGAACATGAGAAAGAACAGAAAAGCGGGGTTTGAAGGGTGCCCATAGTCATTCAGGGGGTTTATCGATCACCACAGGTCAAATGTGAGCTGTCTTGTTCGGCAAAGTAGTTGGAACAGTAGTTTTCTATGTGCTCTCCTTGCAGCAGCTGTATAGTCTTCTTGGTTCACTCGACGTGCAGTGTAGCGTGAGGCGAGCCTTTTTTGGAACGGCTATGCGTGGTCGGAGCAGATCTATGTTAGTCCTTTTTTGGACTGGAACAAGGTTTCCCTCCCACAGCTAACCCTCCGCTGGTGACCCAAGTTGGTAGGGGTTTAGGACTCACTCTTCAAGGTTGGGAAGTTACCAGTCCCAGATTGGAGCCAATCTATGCATAATTTACCATACCTTCGTTGGCTCATGTTAGCTATTCTCGTGTTCACCACGATCCAAACGTCTGCAGCGGCAGAAACTGCCACGCAGCGGCTTTGCAACAGGGTTGCTTCGCAGCTTCATAACAGTTTGTCCACTGCAGACGTTTAGATCATGGTGACCACGAGTATAATTGTCTAGGTATGCCTCTACTACTATCGCAATCTCGTTCCTCAAGCGGATCCTAACTACCTCAACGCTCTATATGGGAAATTAGCCAGTGAGATCCTCCTACAGGTACTTTCTCATGCTCACTGTATTTGACATTATAACGTGATCATTTACTGTCTTTATCAGGAATGGGACCATGCCCGAGATGACCTAGTGAAACTTCGCGCATACATCGACTCCAACCCCTTTGATACTGAATGGGAACTGATTCATCAGAGAGCATGGCTCATGCACTGGGCTCTGTTCGTGTACTTCAACTATCCCAAAGGGCGAGACGATATAATTGAGATGTTCCTGAACCAGCAACCCTATTTGAACACCATTCAGGTGAGACAATTTCGTTCATAAATTTAAGTTTTTTTTTTCTTCGTTCTCGAGAACGTCAGTTCAGGTGATGTGCCCACATCTTCTCCGATATTTGGCTGTTGCTGTTGTAACAAGCAAGAACAAGCAGAAGAACAGTCTGAAGGACTTGATTAAGGTCATAGACATTGTGAGTGGCTCTGCTTAATTCTCCCTTTGCTTTTGTCTTTATGAGGGTGTTTCTTTTTGTTTTCAAGGAACGCCATAACTACCAAGATCCGGTCACTGATTTCCTCACCTGTCTTTACATTAAGTACGATTTCGATGAGGCTCAAGAGAAGCTGCGACAGTGCGAAGAGGTATGCTTTGCTTATTAATCGTTAATTGGTGAACATTACATTTTTTTCTTTGTTCCAGGTGTTGTCGAACGATTTCTTCCTCACCGGCTGTTTGTCAGACTTCCGCGAGTCAGCTCGTCTCCTCATTTTCGAAATGTTCTGTCGAATTCATCAGTGCATCAGTATAGAAATGCTTGCGAGAAGGCTGAACATGTCACAGGTTAATAGTGCAATCCTGTTTATATGCCTTAGCACCTTGTTGCAGTTGTACTACGATAGGTCCCATTTTTTTGTAAGGCACACCTTTTGGGTCGGAGACAGAGGAATTTTTCGAAGTTAGTTCCACTATGTGAAGATTGAATACTTCATCTCATCATGTGGTTGTTTTAATCAGGTGTTGCTGGGTGTATATCATCGTGAGGGAAAAGGGCTGTAACCAGACGATTTTGATTGGCGCCCTGGGCCGCCCTTCACGCCCACTCATTGGAGCTCGTGCGACGCCAAGCACGAATAGACCATGTAATACGGAATTGACGCCGTTCGAGTTAAAACGGGTGACCCGAATGCGCCAATCAGAGTCGCTTGGGTACGCCCCTTTTTACCTCACGATGATACACTCGATTTTGCTTAAGTATCCCAATAGTGATCTTATCCAGAAGAAAAGGGTCGAAGTGTTATAGTTCTGGAAGCCTACTTAGTTGTTGTTTTGAGGTGGAAGCCGAGCGATGGATTGTGGATCTGATCCGCAACTACCGAATTGATGGTGCTAAAATCGACAGTAAACTAGGACAGGTGGTTATGGGAGTGAAGGCTGTTAGTATTCATGAACAGGTACGGTAGCATCTTTCTAAAAAACTTTATTTTGTTTCTTACTCACGTCTTTCAAGGTGATGGAAAACACGAAGCGGTTAACGTTGCGAGCCCAACAGATCGCCTTGCAGCTGGAAAAGGCTAGAACTGAGAGGAAATCGACAGTCTAGTGTTGTTATTTCAATAGATTTTTAACCAATACTTGTTGGATTTTCTTGCTTTTGGTTACTTCATCGTTTCCTGATTTTTTTTTGTCTAGCTATATGAATTCAATTTCTTTTTCTTTCGTATAAAACTCGGTTTTTTCTTGTGAGTAAGCAGTTGTTGTGACAAATCATTACAACTCTCTGATGCTAACAGACTAGAAGATATATTGCCTTCCTTTACTTCGTGCATAGCTGGGGATCATCTGTTTCTAAATGTTGTTTTGTTGGAACCTGATAAATGTAGGCTATATTTGAGCGTCTTTCATGTTAAGTGATTGCACTATCTCTGTCTATGACTCTTAAATTAAGACATTTCTCAAATAAGTGTTCAGATAGTTTTATGAAGGCCTTTGGGCTCTTCGAAAATCCAGAGAATCATGTTCCAGCCCTCGAAGAGATGAAGCATACTTATGCAAAAAAGCATGGTTCTATTTTGGAAAAGGTACTGTTCAAGTGCCTTTCTTCGGGATCGTTCCAGATCATGCAGAATCATACCGAAAATTCCCCTATTCAGGTGTCAGTTTTACAGCCAGGGACTCTATTAAGGCTCATCATTGGGGAGAATGCTTTTCAACGGATACATGGTACCCCGCTCAGCTCTGAATTGCATGATAAAATTCGAACTATCAAAGAGAAACACCAGAAGCTCCAGGCGGAGTGGGTTCTGTTGTTTGTTGTTGTTCTTTCTTCTCGGTCTATTACTTATGTGTTTCAGTCGGATTGCAACGAGATGTTTTCCGAAGTTTTGCGAGGATGGCAGCGTTCCGATAGAGTATGTTAATACTTTTTTCTATTATTCTACTCTCTTTTTATTAGTCTTCCTTATTTGCTGATACTCTGCTTATTCGAAGTATTAGGTTGTCGGGAAATCATTGAGACACTCCACCAAAAATTCTCTCGCATCCCTCGCACATGGCTTGGGCCCAGTATATGTGAGTATGTGATAGCCTGGCCCCGGAGCAATTACTCCATGGGTATACCAAGATGTAGCGTTATGCCGTTGTGCAGGTAGGAGCGAGAAGGCACGGGTAACTAATTCGAGTGATTTCCTCTTTCAAGCTCTTGTAGGGCGCCAGTGCGAGCAGGAGGGGTGACTATACCATGATGGTATTTGGCCCGTTGCTCGTTAGCCACGCTACCATAAACTGTCGATTTTGTTCCTCCGTTTCGGTAGATATGTCTCCTCAAAGACATTTACCATCTAGGCGACCTTGTAAGCTTTGGAGCAGGGCATGCTCCGCCGGAGTTGCTGGCACGCAACATGATGAACAACGACACCTTTTGCAATATTCAATTCAGGGCAAAGACCGGCAAATATGGAGAAGAGAGGCATCGATGTGTCGAAGTGCACGTTTTGGTGCATAAAAATCACCTTCATATGGCTTTGCCGATTCGTCCTTAGGAGGAGGAGCAGGCATGGACTGCGTTTTCATACTCGATACCCTTGCCCAATCTTGCACTCTCCAACTAACACCCTGTTCGGTCACTCAGGCACTCCTTGGCCAAGCAACCCTCCGTCAACTTTAAGGATTTTTGATCATTGACTGATGAATTCTTCGACCTGTAGCTTCCCGATTTCTGAACCTGTGCAGACAGGTCTGGCCCTGAAAGGTAGCCCAAGGCTATGAGTATACACTGTGCTTACAACAAGTCCTGAAGTTCCCTAATTAAAGAGAAAAATTCTAGAGAGTGGTAAAAATCTGGAGTGTCTCAATTATTTCCCGACAACCTAATACAATAGCCGATCAACAATCTGTTCACCAGTTCCTCTGGTAGTTTTTATCTCAAAAGTGGTGTCCTCATGAGAAGCACCCTGGAGATCCTCACACTGTAAGGATAATCAGGCGAGGCTACTTAGAACAACGTAGTTTTCACCCACTCTCCCTCTCTCTCTCTCTCTCTCTCTCTCTCTCTCTCTCTCTCTCTTTCTGGAGGTTTCGCTAGCAATACCTTCTCCAGTTGACCTGGTTCCCTTGACGTGCTATTGTTGCTACTAGAGGGGTGGAGATATGAGTGGCTCTCTGAGCTATGGGAGTGCTACCGCGCCATATGCCCATCCTTAGTTTGCTACGCTTAGTGCTAATCATGTCTGCTTTCTTATGCGCTGTTCCCTGTTATTCCTTAGAACAACGGTAAGAGGAAACAAGCGGTGAAACTCATCGAAGACGCCGGATTGATCAGGAATCAGATCTTTGACCAACCGCGCTGCGCGCTCTAATGCCACCGTCGTGGCTGCTACTGTAAACGCACCGTCAAAATGAATGGATCATATCTGTATCATTACAGGTCGTACGCGTTGAAAGAGCCGGCTTTTGTGTCTTTCATGAATGGAGTTTTGAACTATGTTGTTCCAAAGGAATTGCTTTCGTCGCAGCAGGTACTACACTCTCTCTACTTATTTTTTTCCTGAAACATTACCACTCCTATTTTTAGCGAACGATATTGATCAAATTCATTAGTGAAAGACTTCTTGTATGGCATTCAGGAACAAGCCTTCTGGCGTGCAATGAATCCTATCCACTGCTTGAATACGGTGAATTTTTTTCCATATTCGGAAAATTTGAACATGTTGGGTGATTTTGGCCGTTTTCAGCTGTGATCGTAAAGGAAGTCAAGAAAAACCTCCCTAAGATCTGGGCGCTTTGTAACAATGACAAGTACTTAGCTCAGGAGCTACTGGATGGAATATCCAACGGCCTTACTCATTTCATTGCTCTGTATGCTTTGCACACTTTGAGGTATGTTTTTGCTCTTCAGATTTTGTTTTTGCTTCACATGGGTGTGTGTGGCTGTTATGATATCCTCGCGAAAATTCTCAAGTAGACTGTACAGCTCTCCAGATTTGATCGATTAGTCATAGGTCTCCTGAACACTCGTGATTTTCCAATATTGACGCACTGCATTTTGACCGAACCAACGTCGAATCGGAGCTTTGCTGCAGTTTCCTTCTTTGTGCCTTTGTTCCTCAAATATTGACTCAAGATAGTCCTGACCTTCCCCATGGACTGTTCCTTGATAAGCAAGTTCTGCCTATTTCTCCACAGCGTACCTAACTCTGTGAAAGTAGCTTTAATGAAAGCTTGACACGAATTTGACGCTCAGCACTTGCGGAGCACATGGGTTAATGCTCGCAGCATATTCGTAGTGATAGCCAAGCCAAAAGCAGTCCGATTCTTGATATACACCACTGGAGTACAGCCAAATCCCTTACAATCTCAATTTGTATTCAGGACTCAGACGAAAGTTGGCTTGCAAGGTGATCTAGCTAGTTTTTATTTTATTCCGACGTACAATAAGATCAAAGAACAACTGGTAAGTTACCTCTGTACACTTCTATAGATCGTATTTTGAGGGTTATTCTTCTTTCAGCAATCTTTTGAGAATGGAAAGGAAAGGACTTCCAGTCAGTGCTCTACGTCAACAGGTCCTACCAATTCTAATGACCCTTCTCCACCCGAGGTATTGTTACGTCTTTGCTCCTACTCTTTTCACTATCGTTCTAGTTGTTCTTTTATAGTTACTCCATTTTTCATCAAACTTTTTTCAAGAATATTCTTTCATACTTTCACACTTTCTTTCACAACATCATACTGAATGTCAGTTTGTCATGTGTTTCTCATACCGAAGTCGTTGTTAATTAGTACTCCTGTTTTAAAATATATTTTGTACTTCAAGGTGGGTTTGAGGTTTTCCTATTCCCTTCATTTTAGCCAGCTATGTCGGGTGAAGCTACTTCTGCTCAACAGAACATCGTCGTTGCCGACAGAGCAGATCATTCTGTTCAGAACTTGCCCGATAATACGAGTAAACAGGCATGCTTTTAAAATATATCTCATCAATCTAGAAGTGCATGTCCATCCAGAGGGAAGTAGGGAGGAGTATTGGATACAAGCTGAATTCTTCTTCAGGTACCAGTAAATGCAGAAGGAGTGCAGCGTTCTAACGGCTCAGTACGCAGTAACCCTGTGGAAGATACGAATCCTCTTCCGTTGAAGCGGATAAAGTTAGAACCTGTAGCAACAGGAAAGACACCTACGAAGGTCGGTTATGTCTATGATACAGGAAGCGCCAGTGGTAGAGGCTCGCAGCACGCGTTACACCAGATTTAACGTGGCACCCTGATTGTCTGCGCATCTGCACAATTCATTGGTATCCTCGTTACCTCTTGTTTGCCGTTCTACCGTGTCCAATCAGGTTGTGGGGCGTACTAGCGAGCCTGAACCAGTGATGACCCCTGTGTACTGCTTTTGAATATGTATCCTCCTAGAGAACATTTTTTAGCTGTTTCCACGTGATCGACCACCCGACGATATCCCCATCTATGATTATACGAAGGTCAAACGCGAAAGGTTTGATGTGAAGTTTGCGCAGGTAATTTATCTAGTTCCGAAACGTTCTGATTTTATTTAGTGATATCCGGTCAACCTATGCTTTGCAGATGGAAACTGAATCACGGGTTTCAAACAGCTCATCGTCCAACCACGTATCTGGCTCAGGCTCAGCGCCTGTAGATGAGTGGGATGAAGTATTACGTAGCATTAACGCTGACTCTGCTGTTCCCACGCAGTACAAAGTCATGTTTAGGTTAGTATCTATAATATAGATAGCCAATATTTGGAATAGTTAGTGAATTCACATTCTAGGTGCCTTGTGATGAGTAATCGGGATTTGCGAGACCACAACAAGATATTGAGATCTCAACTAGAAAAGCATTGAGCCTTGCTGATCCGGATCTCTTGCACTTTCATTTTGTTCGATTTGTTATAGCGCGGTTATGGTAGATGCGTCACGGGCGCGGCTGCATGATGAAGAGTAGATCTTGACGCACATCTAACGCAACACAGACGCAGGGAGACGCAAGCGTTTAGGTCGTAGTGCTTTTTTCCCGGCGGCGGCCGTGCGTGTTGGTTGGAGGTGTGCATGCCGCTTCGTCCGCTACTGGGTGCGAATGTAACCATTTAGCATAAGCTGCCTTATATACTAGTGCTGATTGTTAGGTATCAAGGATTCGTACAGGTTCCGTAATTTTTGACAATGTTTCGTCACAGCTGTTCAGTTACTTTTTACGGTGGTTGTTGGTCTGATTTGTTACTGTTATGTACATAATATTGTTAAATGCTCCTTGAAACTATAAATTTTGTTATTGTTGCGGATGAATAAACGTTATTTCGTTCGTCTGAAACTGTAACTTTATGTGGAGATCCTCTGCCATCTTACATAGACTGTCTTTTGTTACTCCTTTCGCTCGTAGGTGCTAAGTTGCACTTCATCGACTCGACTCAATTCCTATTCTGAATGAAATACTACTGTTAGTTAGATTATATTTATGGATACTTTGAGCCTCGTCTGGCCTTCCCAGTACTTTGTTGTTCTCTGCTGTGGTAACGTCTTGTGTTGAGGACGTCCCTATCTCGGTGATCTTTCGTGTTCATCAAACGGGTTTCAGCTTCTCATTTCTATTTCTCTTTCTTACCACCTCTGTAACCATGTCATCGCCAAGGAAAGAGTTTGTTTGAGAATCACTGCTGCTTTTATATTCACTTTCGGCATCTTATATTCCACTTCGGTTTTTTTTTTGAGTTTTAAATCCCCCACAGTTTTTGTACCCGCCTAAAAGAAAGAACCAAAATTTGCTTGAAATCCTTCATATTTCACAGTCTTACGGGAAGATTCCTAGTTGAATTTCCAGGAAAGGGAACTGCGTTGAACATTTTAGTTTGTCCGAAATTATCATGAATGAAGTTATAGTCGACTGTAGGATCGGCGTCATTTCCATCTTCCTTTTCATACGCTTCTGTTTTCTGAAACGAACGCACGGTATTCTCTCCCCTTTGCTTTTTTTCCTCATCCTTTCTTAGATTTTTGATTAACCATCCTTTTGCGTAGAATGTGCCATGAACCGCGACACACCCTCATCAGGCTTTTGCGACGTGAACGTGTATAGCGCGTTCAGCTTTGTTTATAGTTCGTCGCGCACGAACAAAGTGTTCAGGAGGTTCAGAGTGCATGCATGCGCAAGCACTGACTGCGTTGGGTTAGTTGACGTTTGCCCTCGCAACGTGACATAGCGGATACCTGTGGCGTTCTGTTTATACTCTTTCCTACGAAGACAACGCGATGGGTCGGTTTTGCGTCGCGCCTGTCAGCGAACGCGATTCGATGATTTCATCGACGTATTAGACTGGAATTAGCCGTTTTTACCTTGTTTTTCTAGCTGTTTCGGCCTAAAACTCACAGGATCAGACCACCGTTTATAGAAACGCATAACTGTTGATGCTTACGGCAATCGTTGAGCTATGTACAATTTATTAGGTCAGGGTGAAACGTGTCTGCAAGCTTTACTCCATCTTCATATCGTTATCACTAGCAAGCCCAACATGGATAGACATGTTACTGGCAGCTAGAGATGATGGTTGGCTGTGCTTCGCTGCCAATGATAACGATACTTAAGGAAGGTGAGAGGTGCGGAGAGACGCCACCCAAAACTAATAGACTACACGTAATGTTGCGTTAGCACGTAAATTTGCGAGGTTTGACTGACTGTTACCCGTGGCATCGTACATGTTCTGGCCGTCGCGACGACGCTCTTGCCCCGCGAAAAGTACATATGAACACAGTTATAGAAGGAATCCGCCGCACGAACCTCTGCTACGACGGTGGCACTCATGACGTCGTCGTCGGCGTTGGTAACCCAGCAGCCAGCCTAACAGCGTGCGATCGTTCGCCTCTTTACTCAACAGCTTCTCAATAGGAGATACCCTGTGTTCATACTTTTTTTCGACGTCGCGACGAAGGTTGTAATACGCGTGACGCGATGGGTAGCAACGTTAACGCGTCGCGCGTTCACCTCATAATAAACTTCGCAAATTTTCGCACTAACACAAAATTACATAAATATCTCGGTCCAGCGTAAGCGTCCACGATTATGCGCTTCTGTGGATGACCGTTCGTTCGCGTACTTTTTGGACCGACACATAAAGAAAAACAAGGAACCAGCAGCCAGTTCCAGTTAGAACATCGGAGTAATCAACGCGTCGTGTCTGTTAGCAAGCGCGAAGCAAATTTGGCCCATCGCGCTTTTCTTTCAAGGGAGTGTGTAAACTGGGAGGCGATGAGAATCTCACGAGTATAAACACCAACTGCCACCACGCCACCACTGCTTGCACAAGCAGCCGTTCGGGGATAACCGCTTTTGAACACGACGGTCGCGTCGCGACGGAGTATGAACACTGCTTTTGGCGCCTATAGCCTAGTTCTTCGTAAATTTGACTTTAATCAACTGGTCTTTTTACCGCGAATTTAGGAACTTAGAAACTTTAACTAAGATTACTGCTTAGAGCTTAACTATGATTAGTGCTTAGAGCTCTTTCCTTCGAGGCAACATCCTCATAATATCTATGGAAAGATTATGTGAATTCATTTGATTGGTCGGGGCTTCTCCCAGCTCTTCTTTGAAACTGGCTATGGTACCGGCGATTTCTTCGTTACGCTCTGTGCGCGATTTCTCGTTCTTTTTGTTCCATTGCTAACGATCATTCGAAAATAATGGGGTGCAGGGCATTATACCTGGAACAGGCGGAGCGGGCGAGCTCTACGATTGGCCAATTGAGTGAGTTGAGCATTCGCAGAGCTCGGCCGCACCTCCATCTCCAGGTATAACGCTGCACCCCCAAAATAACATGCAAAAAAAATAAAATTGATGTTTGGAGCTTGCCGCGGGCGAGGAAATCCTTAAAAATATGGAATTTTGCGATCTTACTGTTAAATATGAAATTTATGGCTGAAATTTTTATGTGCAGGTAAGTCGGTCAGCTACAATTCAGGATCTTTTTGGATTTTTGACACACTGTATTCCAACAAATTTATAGGAATGGACATTAAGAACGCAACTTCGCACACCTAGAATATTTTTCCGTCATGAACAGTGAAGGTGTTGTACTTCTTATGCAGAGTCTTCCTTTTCAGAACACTTGTTCCTTGCCATAAACAAGATCCTGAGAGTTTCTGATACGTTGCAATGGCTAAAGCGAAGAAGAGAAGAGCGTCTGAATCGCAGAGCCATCAGCAGTCCGTTCATCACCCTAGCGCTGTACCTGGCCCATCCAAACGAGGCAAAGCGAAGAGGCTCACAAATAAGCCGAGGACCCCACAACATGAATTACGTTATGATGATTCGGCATTCTATGAGAGCACATCCACACGCGTGGAAGTAACGCCAAAAAAGGTCCGACCAAAAGAGCACTGGGAGAGCACGTATATTGATGGTCGGGTCTATGTCCCAACGCTGGACGACTTCAATGCTGATACCAACAAGCGAGGATCTATGCTAGATGAGGTATTTCTTGTTTTGCTTTTTATTACCAAAATCGAAAACCAAAAAAAAACAGAGCTAAGACATCCCGTTCCTCTCGGAATATTTATCTCAGTTGCTCTTAGAGAGAAAGTTGCTCTGAAAAGGTTAATGAAGGGAGACGCGTTTTTTTTTTTCGGGAAATTCCTCTCATTTGTACGTAAAAAAAACTTGCATATTTGAAGGAGTCCGTTGCTGTTTGCTTGTATTTCTTCGCGGATTTTCTATAGCCTGGATTTTTCTCATGAAATAAAATTCATTTCAACTTCTCGAAATATGTATGAGCAAAAGAGACACAGTGATCTCCAAAATGATTTTTTGAATAGGATTATTGCGGGCATTTCGGAGTATTCTCTTTTTTAAATTTTTTCCCACGATCACGTTTCTATTTTGACAGGTTTCATACCTCCCCGTCGAAGATCTCGCTAGCCTGCTATGTGGCAGCCGCATATTCTTGATGATAAGGAACTCCGTCGTTGGTGCAAACATCCTGGATCTCTGTCGAGAGCTAAAGCATAGACACTCTTTGCTAGACTTAAGGTGGATAAGTGGTAACTTTGTGATAGTCTCAGAAAAAAATTGTTAAAGAAGCTGTTTAGAGTGGTGGCGAACGATTTCCTTGTTCGGAGACACTCAGCACGCCTTCTTCTATATGAAGATTGCACGTAAGTGGTTTCTATTGTCCGATATGGGTGATCAAACTTTTCCCAGAATATCCGTGAAACGTTACCTATCTTTAGAAAACTTTTTCCTTAAAATAAGTTACTCATTTATGTTACTGATCACAGGGTTTAGTTAGACCTTATATCTACAAGTTCATGATCATAAGAGCCATCCATAGCAGAATCTGCATTCCTTACTTGTCGTCTCTTAACGTTACCATTTGGCCCCTCTTTTTATTCCTGGAAGTTTCCTTCTTGTGGATATCTCCAATTTCTTTTCTAGCGAGCAATTCCTGGCGCCAGCTGGTATCAGTTTCTATTTCGAACTCGTTTTGAAATTCCTCTTCTCTACTCCCCATTGGAGCATTAGCGAGGTGAAGTTTAAGTTGCTATTTTACCTTAGGTTCTCTAGTGGACCAGTAATCTCATTTATTTTTTCCAGCGTAGACATTTCTGCAGACATCTGGCCCAACGCGTTGCGGAAGCCAGGTTGGGCGTAGCCCTTGTGGACGACTCATTTCATGAGACCAACTTGTGTGGGACCTTTCTCTAGTCTTTGCGATACAGTACCATCCAGGAAATGAGTATCTAATAGTATTTATATTTTGAATTCGACTGATTACCCGGACTCCTTCCTACAATAACAACTGTGATACTATCCCATTTATTCTGCCCTAAAATATCAAAATCAGAGTTTCAGCTCATGAAACAACCACTCCACGCAAAGTTTTGGAAGTTTTTGTGATGCACCGTAACTACCTTATTCCTATCGTAACCCTGAACAAATGGGCTTATGGTACAAAATGGGTATATTCGTGATCATCATGTCAGATAACCCTACAGTGTGTATCAAAAGTCTAGGGACACCTCAATTTTCACATATAGCCGAATTCGCGCTATTCCAATCGGTCTTATTTCTTGCTCACTCGATTCAGCGGATCAAAAACCCTAAGACAGATGGTTTCAGTCAATAAGATCGACTCACAGAATTTTTTCCAATTTTCTGAAGAGAAAAAGTCAGGAATCCTTTGTATCAAAAGATAAAAAATCAGCAAAAGGATAGATATATGGCTGGTAATCCTTCGTCTATCGCCACTTCAAACCTCTTACAATCCCCGCTGTAGAAGTTGTTACTGGCGAGACTAATCTCCAAATGGCTCCGAGCACCATGTTTGGCTTTTTTGAGTTCCTCTATGGAGATGTCTCCACTGATTTGAACTGAGACTGGTCTAGAAAAAATTATCAACAATCTAAGCCATGGGTGCTTGAAGCAATTAAGAGATTAACTTCGTTAGTAACAACTTCCACAGTATGGCAAACAGGGCTGCTAAGGTGTCAATAAACAATGCAATACCACCCGGTTATCTTTCAACCTTTTGCTAATTTTTTTCCGAGCAGAACGGTCATTCAACAGCAACTGTCCCAATACTTTTGATACAAGGGATTCCTGACGTTTTCTGTTCAGAAAATTATAAAAATTCTGTGAGTCGATCTTATTGACTGAAACCATCTGTCTTGTGGTTTTTTGATTCACTGAATCGAGTGAGCAAGAAACCAGACCGATTGGATTAGCGCGAAATCGGTTATATGTAAAAATTGAGGTGTCCTTATACTTTTGACACACGCTGTATAAGACAAAGTTTTCGAGAAGTTTTGCAGAAGAAGTGAAATTGTGCCAAAACTTTATTCAGATTTGACCCAACACAGACGATTCGGTACTTTATAGGCACGTTCACCTCAATTGACCCATCTGCCGTTCAGCAGGCTACAGATTTACCAAGCAAGGAAGTCACAATGCTTCTGGAATGCCTTTTCGCTAACGCCATGCGATTTTTCGTGTTGTACTGCGTCCATGCTCTGAGGTGAAATTTTCCGAGAATTCAGGAGTTACGTGTACCATATGTTCTGAGGCCATTTTCAGGGACCAAGTAGTCATGACAATTTCGAAGGGTGGCGCAGCTTTCTTCCGATTGAAAATCCTGGTAACGTCTCTCAGTTCTCGGTTTGCATTATCTCCTGGAATTTTCGACTTCAGGATTCTACCACCGTCTTGGCCCCGTGGACCATGAACAGCGAGATAAATTCGCCTGGCCTGCACTTCCGTTTTTGTATCTCTGATGAGGTGAGCCGTTCACGTTTAGCTGTCCCACTGCAGATTCTTGATCTGCGATAGTTCGCTTTGTTCACTTACGAATTGCTCACCAAGGTGCGCTATTCAGTTAGCTTAAAGGTGAGGCGATAAAAAAATTAGAGAGAAATGAAACAAAGGAGGGAAAAAGAACGTTGAACTCAATCTCATTTTCCACCTGTTGGGTTGAAGGAGAGCACCATTATCGTCTACGGACACTTACCACCTGCGAACGTAGCGTCAGCGTCAGAACGTTTTATCTTTTTGAACTCGTGGAAAAAGAGCCATATATGGTTCAAAAGATACATAACCCATTTTAGCACCTTAATGATCGTCTTGGATTAAAGCTGAGCTGTCCATCCTGGTAAAAGTGCGGAGTAACGATTTCTTACACTGTCCTTTCGGGGTCTGATGCGCGCGGGTGGTGATTATCCGATAATCCACCACTACAAGAGCAACCGCTAATAAATTCACAGTGGAAACCCGTTATAGCAGAGGCGACACAGAATGGAGGGAAGGAGGGGGGGGGGCGAAGGGGCATAACTGATTAAGCTTGAGCCATTATCAATCAATTTCTGATTCTTCTAACGGAATTGGCTTCGAAGAAATCCTTGAGTTTTCCTCAAATCACTAATCACTTACAATCTGGGGTACGGCCGTTACGCGTTGAAGTCTCAATTCCTTACCTTAATGACGCACAACCATAACTTCATCACGCTTCCTAATACTCAAAGATTGATAGAGCTTTACACAATTCGAGGAAGGTTATTTANGGGAGGAGCGTCTGGAGAGAAACTAGGGTTTAAACAACTCCGGCATAAATTCAAGTAATAAAATTGCTGAGAAAGTGGATTTTAAATTTCAATTTTTTAGTCAAATTTCAGAAAAGGGTGCTATTAAAAGTACGTTTATGTACGATTGCCTTCTGTTTTGTATGGAATTCTGAGCAAATTTCCTGACCTTACCGGATTGGGGGCTTCATCTCCTCCCGAGATAGTTTCGGCCACTGGTGGATTCGTAATACCAACATTTTCTCAAAAAAAAAACCTGAGGCATTTTGATTGCTGATAGTTCGAAGAGGATATGGTCAAGTTTAGAAACGTTGAACTGTGAAAAAAAGACATTAAGCAAACTCTATAAGAGGGAGTAAAACAGCTAAGTATATTAAGTAATAAAGTAAAAAATTTTATTACAATAAAATTTTCCGCAGGCCTTCCAGTGTTGTAGATTCAGTGTTCTCATCGAATAATGTTTTCCAAGCTTGTTCTGAGAGTCCCATGAAATCCTTGCGTAATAATTGTAAATTACGTGAATATTTCATGGAATTCCGTTGTCAATGATGGAAATCACTGCAGCCATGCTTCCAGGGAAAAATTACATCAACTTATTGGCTATTCAAATAAAAAACCGTTTCTGAATGAGATAGCCGTTTTTTCCGTTTCTTTTATAGTTAATGTGAACTAGTAGAATGTACTGCAATCAGGAATACTGCTACTACCCCCTCTCATTCCAGAGCATGAGCACTTGCATACCGCTAAGTGAGCTGTATTCGCCAACTTTTGAAGATTTGCAGGATGGAAGTGACTGTGCATC
>JARK01001448.1:558294-568866 GCA_000688135.1 Ancylostoma ceylanicum | reverse complement strand
GGGGGGGGGGGGGGGGCGCTTCCCGTGAATGGGTCGCCGAACTTTTGAAATCACTTTTTAATACAAATAAAAATCTTGTATTAGTTTATTTTCATCTGTTCTTTTTTGCTCCGCTCTGTATAGAATAAATTTAAATCTATGGGCATTCCAGAAACAAAAGCTGGTCAAGATATTCAGCAGCTGTATATTGAACTGGAACAAACGTGGGCAGTTATTCATCGGAAGCGATTACGACTGTGATTCCTTCGAGGAATACTGTGCGTTCCCAACAAACTTTGTCGAATTGCTTCTATGCAATGCTCGAAGGCAATTCTGATTTTTTTCAGACATCTTGAGAAGGTTTAGCGAAGGACAAGGTTCTCGGCACTCGCTCCCCAACGCGCTTTTGAAGGAGATCGCCCGAAGATTCGATCACTTCTTTCTTACCTATGTGATTCATGCGCTAAGGTCAACTTTTAGCAGAAGTGTTCTGGAATGTCTACTCACGTTACATTCCATTTCTAGGGAACATACTACGGCTCACAAAAAAGAAGACGGCTCAATACGGCTTCTTTTCAAGGAAGATTCCCCGGAAGATACCTATAGAACCGTGAGTATTCTTCAAAGGACAATCCGTTTGTGGAATACACCACCCATCCGACCTCAACTCAGGGACGTAGAGGCCTTAGAGTGCTCATATATACCCTGTACAGAGTTGGGAGGTGCGGGGGGGGGATAACCTACTTGAAATCTTCGTCCTCTCAGTACTACTGCACGGTGCATACCTGTTACCATTCTGCTGAGTTGGTGCTAAAATAATGCGCGTTTTTCGTACCATCATTTTGGAAGTGAAAAATCTCTAATTGTTCTTACCATTGATGTTTACATCGTTTTTTTAAACTTATTTCATAGCCTTTGTAACTGCTTGTTCATCTGAGCTAAATCTATATTCTTGTCAAAGTTTCAGGTTTAGAACGGAGTATTTTGCCAAATTCATTCATATGAACTGAAACTGAGCCGCAACGCAGCATAAACCACCTCACCAAAATTGTTTAGACAGGGAAATATCAACGAAAACGTGCCGAAAAATGGTTCCATCTTAGGAAGATCGCCTAGATCTTTCAGGAGTTAGTGACCTCGAGCTCGTGGCAGTAATCAAAGAGGGCCTTTTTTAGAACAACATGTGCGTTTTCTTACAAATTCGGTGTTGATTATCGTAAAGCCTCTCCTCGATTTTGAATGGGAGGATAGAAATGCCTTACGCATAGCTGGGGACAGGTTGGACGAGTACCAGAAAAATGTTTTCGAAGAATTCCGCTTCCTGCCTTTCTTATGAGGCAACAACGAGCTTCATATTTCTCGACTGTTCCGTGATGTGCCAATGGAGGATTTTTTTTTCAATCATGAGGCTCCTCGTATAATACGTGGACGAAAAGCACCGGAGCACAGAAAGAACAGCAACTACACTAAGTGAAACCAATATTAATATCATCAACATTCAAGATATTCAATAATGTTTTTTATCTAATACCACCACTTCTGCTGAAAAGCGCTTAATTATTTTGTAAGCAATTCATGATTTTTAAGGATATTCTTGCCTCCTGCGATCCTCAACTACCAGCTCCAGCACCCATTAGCTATTCTGCTTCGCTACAGCCGGTTGACAATGCACATCCGATTACGCCGAGTTGTGGAACTGTGAGTCAACGAAGAATCTATCGCTTACATTTTTCTGGCCAACTCAGTCAGGATTCCTCAATGCTATGAACTATGTAGAAAATTTGAGTGCGCTTAGAAATCCCTTCAGCTTACAATGCGTGGAGAAACTGCTCTTGTAGGGTTAATTGAGAGTCCTGTTTGGTTACAATAAAACTGAACAGAGTCATGTAGTCACTCCTGAGACAGATTATGGTCACTGAGCTCACCATCAGTTCGGGGCCTAAATGCATCGCCGAGACTATCTAGGGTAAACGTATTGACGCCGGTGTTGACGATGAGTGAGTTTTTGGGCTGTTAACACGTCTACCATGAGTAATCTCAATGATGCTAGCGACCCCGGTTCAGTTGGTGTTTTTTTTTTCTGGAAAAGATCACTGGATTCACGGGGCCCTTGGCCTATTGCAGGGGTGGAAAGTCTTTAAAAAGCTAATGTTATCCTCAGAACATACATATTTCTTCATAGTTTCTATTTTCACGGTCATGCTTTCTTCTGGATGCCATGTTTTCAACAACTCTCCCACCACAGCTTATCCCCTAAGATTAAAAATAAAATAATCTTTTCTATTGCATTGTATATTTTGCTCGTTGTGGACTCTGTTGCTTTTGGTGTTTGGAATTTTTTTCTCGAGCAATAATCGGTTCTCCTTTTCTGGAGCGGGAGAAGATCAGTTATTTATTTTGAGAGGTGCATTGTATCACAATAATTAGGGGCGCGTGTGGCGTAGTGGTAAGAGGCTCGCTGCGCACGCACTCGGTCGATGGTTCGATCGCGCCCACGGCCAACCAAGCCGTCCATCCCCTCCGGGTCGGTGAATTGGTACCAGAGGAGTCTGGGAGGATGAAGCACTGACTTGGTTCATCGGATGCCCCCCGCAAGTCATTGTATAGGGCACATACGCATTCAACGCCTCTACGATGGTCAGATGAAGTCGAATGCGTGGCGCATCTCTCGTGACGGGACTGATTAACACCAACCACTTTATCCTTTATCTACTTTAATTACCGTTTTCTACTACAGTTCCCAAGGCGAAAAAAAAAAACTAAGAACAAGGTTGACCACGAAAAATATCATGTGAAAGCAGGCCGCGAGAAGATGAAATAAAATACTACCTCAGAACCAATGTTTTGCTCTTCCATCTACTACTTTTTCGCATTCCAGGCGACTTCGGCTAATACTCCTACCGTTGCTGAGCCCCAAGCAACATCTCAAGTAGAAGCCGTAGAAGCAGCCGCTAGAGACACGGTCAATGTGAGGTTACAAGTTGTATCGGTGGAATGCAAATCGAGTTTTGACATTTGACGCATCCAGGAAGACGGTCACACAGACGAGGAATGGGAACAAAAGTTGTACGAGCGAGTGAAACAGGATCCATCCGTGCCACACTACTTTAAAACTACCTTTGGGTTGGTGTTTCGGGGGTTAGACCTATTTTCAAACCATTTGCTTGCTACAATCGATTTCTTTTAATTCAGAATCCTCGTCGCTAATAATCGAAACCTTCGAGAGGAGAAAATGTTCCTTCAATCTCACTTGGGTCTCTCTTAGTACGCAGTACTTCCGTGATTGAACTCACTTATAATGTCCGTAGTCTTGTTATTTTTTCATATTTGTTTATCTGTTACTCAGCTCTTTCGTTGTTTTTGTTGTTTCTTGTTTTATGATGTTAATAAAGTGCAAAACGTACTTCATGAGATACTTCTGCTAAATATGTATTTTCTTATGATGTATTCCACAAAGCTCGTATCTAACGAATCCCGTCAAACACAAGAAATTGCTGCTACCTCGCTCGCATCGCTCACACTATCAACACCTCGATAGGAGTAATTATACTTCATCGCCCGTCGCGTCCAATTAAATGAGATAAGCTTCAAAACAGTGCATGATATTCAATTTCCCCCGTAAATCGTTGTGTGCATGTAATTTAATAGTACGTAAATTCACGACGTTTACCAGGGAGGGAAGGGAGGCGGTCGTATGGCGCGATTCTTCGGTTGGCTCTATAGACAGGCTGGATCTGGGACGCGCTATTACCACCCTGATTACGGTCACGCGTCGCGGCGTCGCCGTCATGTCGCCCATCACGCTTACTTGTTTAAACTCGTACGGCGCTAAGCACAAATGCACTATCTACTACGGTATTCACGTCGTTCAAGCTCAAAGATGGGCGTGACGGGCGGAATGAATGCGCCAATCAGAGTCGCCTGGCTACGCCCTCTTTCTCTCACGATAATATTTACACGCTCCGTTTACCATAGCGCGATGCGATGGCTTTGCTAGCCGTCGCGTTGCGCGTGTTGTGGCCGTCGCCGCGACGCCATCCTTCGCGAAAAAGTATAAACACTCTTTATAGCTTCAGTTGCTGCAGCCAAAATTTTGATAAATGCACGGAACTGAAGAAATTACGAAATTTTCCGCTTTTAGCCACAATTAGTATGCGAGGCCGAGGCAATTAAAGAACTTTTTGGAATATTCCATGACAGCGGCAGAAATGTGTGACATTCAAGGCATGAAAAGATGCAGAACGTTATTCTTCAATATGTAGCCCTTGAAGCTTTGAAAAATTCTCACTATGGAAAATGTTGCAGGAAAACCCCGCAAATCTCGCGAATCGCTCGAAAATTTCTACCTTTACCGATGCGATTGTTGTTTTGCCTCAAATCGTGAAATCTACTATAATAAAGTCTTGAAATACTCACTAGTGCTACTTTGGCTCTCCTACCCTTCCAGTTGCCAAGGGATTGGTTTCTGTAACTGTTTGTTCCACTCACTAATAATCGACGTGCAACTGACATACGACGTGCAAATACGTCAGTTTCTTTTTTTTTGGGAAAAATTTTCATCATTGCTACATTGCTTAGGAAATGGACGATAAAACGTTTACCCATAAAATCTCGTATAAAACATGGCAACATATAAAACCAATCCGATCGAACTATAACGAGGTATATAGCAAGTATGACAAGATCCATCTCCTAGATTTATGTTGAAGTCCATTTTGGTGAGCGTTTCTCAGCGAATGCACTCATACCTTCTTTGCGATCATTCTGAAAATTACTTGTTAAACAAAAATTGAGTAGGGGTCAGAAAGCACATACCGTCGCGAAGGTAGTGTGGAACAGCCTTCGTTCATATCGTAGACCTTCCTTGAGGGTAGTTTCGTATGCTGCGTTAACAGCCTCCTGAAGGAAATGTCAATGGAAGACAGTAAACTCTCAGACATACATTTTTCAAGGTATGAAAGAATGTAATCCACCTTCACCATCTGTACAATAAGCGGTGATTGATCAGCGATCTTCTCTCCGAGTTTTACTGCTTCATCAACAACTTGTTCGGCCGGGAAGACCTAAAGTAAGAAAAAAAAATATTTAGTGTATATATTTACAGGGATCGTGGGAGGTGTGGGAGAAGAACTTATTGTTAGCTCAGCTAGGTCTTAACCTTCCAGAATTGCCTGGTAACCTCACCTTTGACACTAAGCCGCATTCTTTCGCCTCTTGTGCACTTACGCGGTTACCCGTCAGGCAAACTTCCATCGCCATCGACTTTCCAGCTACTCGTGTCCACCGTTGAGTTCCACCAGCTCCTAAATTCAACCCAATCAAATTTACCAGAATATATTCCTAAAATATAATGCAAATGAAGATCAACTGACCTGGGATTGTACCAATATTGATTTCAGGCTGTCCAAATTGGGCCTTGTCTCCGGCATAGATTATGTCACACATCATTGCCAACTCACATCCACCTCCGAGAGCGTATCTTAACAGATTTAGGTTCACTCACTGTGTGAATATGTTTTCGCAGATTAGAACTATGAGATTATCTCTAAGATTGCTAAGATTCCAAGGGCATAGAGACAAAGTCAAACTGCCTATTTGTTTACCATTTGAGTATTATAACTGAAGCGTTTTTCGTGTTCTGATTTAAAGTACCCACATAAAAATATGCACATAACGTGAGACCTATTGAGTAAAAAAAAAAGGGAAGAAAAGCATGAAATTAAGAATAATTAACCGAACAAAGAAAAAGGAAGCTGCAAGTCACCCGTTCACGGCTGCGATAACTGGCTTTGAAGTTTCGCTAAGTGCCGTCCACTCTTCCAAGAATCGGCCACGGAAAGTCTGTGCAAATTCGCGGTCAACCATCTCCTTGATGTCAGCACCAGCTGAAAAGTGCATTCTGATTTACACAGTAAGTGGGAAGAGATGAATTACGTAAATTTACATTTACAAACCGGCAAATGCCTTTTGGCTTCCAGTGACAACGATTGCGCCTACGGAATCATCAGCATCAAGATCACGTAGGGAGTGGGACAGCTGAAAACAAACTTTTATAACTAAAATGTGCAAAATTTGCCCTGAATCGAAAAAAAAATGGCGATTCAAGAATCCCACACCCTCATTTCCAAAGAATTGATTGATGATGAAAACAAAGAGAAAGAAAAAAGAGAACAGTGAACTAACCTCGCTCATCAGCTGGTTGCACAAAGCATTAAATGCCTTTGGTCGATTCAAAGTGATCAAAGCGACGTTTTTCTTCGTTCCGACTTTTTCCACTTTGATCATTTCCGGTGCTATAATGAATCAATACTAGAGTAAATGAAAGATGTGAATTCGATAAAAGCCTAGAAGATAGATAATTTTTTTTGAAAAATATAGCACCTGAAGCGAACGAGGCTGCCTGCATGATGCTAAGACGAACGGCGGCGTATCGCCCCACGAATGAAGATAACTTCAGCATGGCTCGATCCTGAACGCGTCAGCCCATATCATGATGGGTCATTCAGTCGATAAACAACGCCATCGAACAGAGAACAATACACGTGATATGATAAGGGAATTATTCGCTAAATCTTGGAAAAAGGAGACAAAAAAGCTATAAAAACGGGTTGGCAAGAAAAACGACGGCTGTTATTTAACAAACTGAAACTCAAACAAGTGATAATGTACATAAAAATTCGAGTATTTAGAAAAATCAGCAGTTTTTCGTTTTATGATATAACTATTGAAGCGATATTAAACTCAATTTGCCCTCTTGCGGCTCAAATATCGAATGTTTCTGGTGTTTCAGGAAAAATTCTAGATGTGTGTTGATAGAATTTGCACAGTATTAAAATGGAGTTTGCAGGAAATGTGTGAAGCCATCGTTCAGGTTTACCATGTCGATGAACAAAATGATTGAAAAAAGATGGTTAGATGGGTAATGAAAGAATAGAAGTGTTCAAATTGTTCAAGGCAGACGGGAGAAGATAGCGACGCTGCCCCAAGCTGCCCACACCTGTGCTCTCTGCAATCAGAAGAGGTCCTACAAAACGTAGCTAAAACCCCAAAACCTGGGGTTCTAACGGCTAGGACTCTGATTCCACCAAAGTTCTTTGCTCTTGAACAGCTGTCGCGTACAGCTCATCACTTGGAAGCAATGTTTTGCAAGCGACTCCCTATTCAAAACATTGCCAAGTCATATCTCTGACCTAATAACTTTCTAAGGCACCGAATTTTTGAGTGAAATTCCCTTTTCTGTTATGAGAAACTAACATTTCAATGGCGTTTTCGAAACGCACAACGGTGAGATTGGGACGTCGCGTCGCATCATCGCGCGGCGCGGCCTACGTTTGAGTTCAGAGCGCGGCAATCGCCGTACGATTAGGATCTTTGCTCACCATTGGACATATTTAGCCCTTCCAAGCACAGTTTCACTTAGCTTCACAAAGTTTTTGTTTGTAAGGCATTCAAAGCACCCTGATAATGATTGGTAGTTTCAGTGTAAGGTAGTAACAACGTCAAATCGATCTCCTTCGCTCATTGACTGTGATTAACGTGACTTTCTTAAGCCAAACTTTATGTGACTGCACCTCATTGCTTCCTCATTTATTCAATTCTACATCGAAAAGCTTGATTATAATGTTGTTGTTAGGAATTGAACTTCATTTTTTCGTAACTGTGGAGCCTGGATCTGAAATACCGATGGATTGGAGGAATTCTCTTGCCATGATAGTGCAATATTTGTTCTATTTTCTTGTTCTATCTAGGAAAACATTAGATTCAGGCAAACCCGTTTTGCTGGTGCTGAAGGCTCATCTTCAGAGGGAATGTGGTCCAAGATGTACTCTTTACCCTGATGTGTGTTGTCGTATTGCCAAACTTGCAACGAGCGAGTATCACCATACATCTTATCATGGACATTTAAATAATCTCTGCAAAACTTCAATAGAACTTAACATGTGTAACCTAATACAACTGTAATGGCGCAGATCAACTCGGCCCCATCCAGGGGCGGGCCTTACAATACTACGCATGAACTATGAAAAACCGACGGTGAGTGATGGTGCGGCACCGTCGCTCACCGTCGCCCTCTCATAACTTTGTTTGAACCTGACATTTCTCGTGAAATTTTACACGGTTGGATAGAAAATTTCGAGTTCTACCCAAATCTTCTGTTGATGTGCTGTTTTAAATAGAAATGAACTGCACAGCGCTCGAAAACCCTCTAGCACACGCTAATTACCGCCTTAGGGCACGAATCAAGTTGACACACTGAACAAAAGTCTGCTCAAACCTTTCATCTATCGATTACAGTCATAAACTGCATTTTGTCTATTGTTTTAAGTTGTATTAGAATGATGCAGTCAAAATTCCGTGGGAGCTCAAAAACGATGATGTCACTCACTTTGAGCTTCTGTGAAAACTATGGAAAACGGTGAAATAAAGATTTGCCATAAGAATATTACTCAGAAGTTTATGAATTCTGATTGGTGGGAGTTGAGCTCATCAGCCCTTTCCAGTTTATGAAATAGAGAAGTGCAAAGTTGGGGATATCCGTCATTTTGCCATGAATGTTACTGGACTTCGCAACTTTGTCGATGTTCAGCATGAGAACGAGATAAGTTTGTAGGCATTGGCTTCGCCAAATTTCACAACATGGAGAATACTTTAATATGACGGAATCCTGGTACCTTATTCCGCTCAGGCTCCTCGCAGCGGATGCGAGAAGTTGAGGGCACCCAGTAGTTTCGCTCGAGTTCCAAGTTTTGGACCCCGTTCTTCGAAAATTCCGTAACTTAGTACGTGAATTTCACTTATTCAGCTCTCAAATGCTTATCTCAGAATGAAACATAACTTTTTTCTCTGTTTTCTGAGTTTTGCCATTTTCCGCTAATCTCTGAGGCCCGGCTATTTATCGCACCTCGATCGACGCATACCAGGCCTGCCTAAGGTAATGAATTAGGCGATGTGGTATCCCGCATCTATATTGTTGGGGAAACATTATTTTGAAAACTATACTACATTTGTGCAGTGATTTAAACTCCTGGTCAAGATTCATGCTTTGATGCTTAGTCAAATTCATCCACAAGTTTGTAGATGAATTTCACTAATGTGAAGTCAAACTCAACTCAACTTTTTCAAGCAAACAATTGTTTGAAAATTCTTTTTTAAAAAACAAGAAAAAACAAGGAAATAGAAAATTTGATATGTCTAAGTTTGGCACACTCCCACTAAAAATATTTAAACACATATAATAACAGCGGGATACCACATCGCCTAATTCATTACCTTAGGCAGGCCTGGTATGCGTCGATCGAGGTGCGATAAATAGCCGGGCCTCAGAGATTAGCGGAAAATGGCAAAACTCAGAAAACAGAGAAAAAAGTTATGTTTCATTCTGAGATAAGCATTTGAGAGCTGAATAAGTGAAATTCACGTACTAAGTTACGGAATTTTCGAAGAACGGGGTCCAAAACTTGGAACTCGAGCGAAACTACTGGGTGCCCTCAACTTCTCGCATCCGCTGCGAGGAGCCTGAGCGGAATAAGGTACCAGGATTCCGTCATATTAAAGTATTCTCCATGTTGTGAAATTTGGCGAAGCCAATGCCTACAAACTTATCTCGTTCTCATGCTGAACATCGACAAAGTTGCGAAGTCCAGTAACATTCATGGCAAAATGACGGATATCCCCAACTTTGCACTTCTCTATTTCATAAACTGGAAAGGGCTGATGAGCTCAACTCCCACCAATCAGAATTCATAAACTTCTGAGTAATATTCTTATGGCAAATCTTTATTTCACCGTTTTCCATAGTTTTCACAGAAGCTCAAAGTGAGTGACATCATCGTTTTTGAGCTCCCACGGAATTTTGACTGCATCATTCTAATACAACTTAAAACAATAGACAAAATGCAGTTTATGACTGTAATCGATAGATGAAAGGTTTGAGTAGACTTTTGTTCAGTGTGTCGACTTGATTCGTGCCCTAAGGCGGTAATTAGCGTGTGCTAGAGGGTTTTCGAGCGCTGTGCAGTTCATTTCTATTTAAAACAGCACATCAACAGAAGATTTGGGTAGAACTCGAAATTTTCTATCCAACCGTGTAAAATTTCACGAGAAATGTCAGGTTTAAACAAAGTTATGAGAGGGCGACGGTGAGCGACGGTGCCGCACCATCACTCACCGTCGGTTTTTCATAGTTCATGCGTAGTATTGTACTTTGCGGTACGAATGGATCCACTTCGAAAGCTGTTAAAGCACCATCGGAATAATCAAAGCGCTCGTCTTGCTTGTAACGTACAGTGTATCCGAAACGACGAGTCCGCCCAAGCGGTCTACGTCACACCCGGATCATTGCTTGATATCAGAAGGACAACGATGAAACGTGATACGCAGAGTAGATATGATGACATGGACTGCTCGCAAGCGTGGCTGCCTCGACTGCTTGGGCGGACTCGTCGTTTCGAATAGACGGTAAATACAGGGAACGTCAACCACGATTGCCACTCCCGCGGACAGGGCGCGCCGCAACATCCACGTGGCGCGGACGAGGCAACACTCAACATCTCTATCTCCTCATCCGCGCCACGTGGATGTTGCGGCGCGCCC
>JARK01001448.1:476233-526093 GCA_000688135.1 Ancylostoma ceylanicum | reverse complement strand
CCCTCAGCTCCATGAATGCAGTGGTGCGAGTCGACCATGATGAGTTACTTCCAGTCTCGCTTCGTCTCGTTCTTTTCTATGAAGTGAATGCCGGTAAATAGAATGAATAAAATAAAATAAATAAACGTAACGTAATGTAACCAACAATCGTGGATGAGAAACTTCCACGTACTACGTGCGGCCGGAGGTGTTGTGGTTCCCACGTGTGAATGCACCATACACAACTCATAAGTAGCGAACAGGATTACAGGTCGTTGGAAACAGCGCCATCAGTCCGGACAGATCGTCACCAGCAGTCAGCGTTAGCCTGCTGTCATCGGATCAGCGTCAACGCCGTCGCAATCTTATCGCTTTATCACCGGTGCCAAGGTCGCGGTGTATCAGCTGTGCGCTCGGGTTATCACAGCGCGCGACGAGTAGGTGGATTTAGCGCTTCGCCACGGGTTCGTCACCAGCGTTGTTTGTACAGGCAGATGAGAAAAAACTGCCTCGTCGCGTTGCGCAGTTCAACGTCTGCTTTCGAAAGACATTGTGTTCGGCAGTCAAAGTGCATCAGCAGGGCAAACAGCTCGGCTTCATACCAGCCCCGGGTCGTTGGCTCTTCCTGTTCATGGGCTTCCTTCTGTAAAACCTTCATGTGTGGGGGTCTTATCGCTGTTAGATCTATTCAGAAGTTATTTTTTGTTGCGTCCGAGAAATTCTAGACATCCACTTAGTACAGGTCTGGGAATCTGTTTTATTTCTGGAGCATTTTTCTCGGCATCTCACTTTGATCTCATTGATTCCATTCATTCTACAACTTTGTTTTTTTTTTTGTCGTTCATATATAGTCGCGGTCACTCTTATCCAGTTTTGGAGTTTTGACCTCGCACCCGCTGCCTGCACCGTCGCGACGCGGTGCGGTTGCGGTTGCGCGCTCATTCTAACACGTTCTGACACGTGTTACGTGCATGGATAGAGAGTTCAATCAACCTATACATTAGGAGAAGATACATGCAACTCAAATTGAGATCGTAAAGTGAATGATTAGTAAAGATAGTATGAAGAACACTACCAACGTTCCTAGGATTTTTGCACTAACCGGTTTCGGGGCTTGAACTAGACCGGAAGTGCAGCTTCCTTGGCGCCCCCGGGCCACAGACCCTTTCATCAGTAGTTCCCAAGGAAGCCACAAAAGCCATCCTACCTGTCATACTCCCTTCTATCTTGTTAGTACGTGTCAAGACGTGTCTTCACTGGTCCTACGCGGTGTCAGCCAAGGAACCAAGCCTGAATCAGGGTGGCTGTGACTCTGTGTGTGCATATGTTCATACCAAGACATGGTATAGGCGTTTGGCTTTTTTTTTTGGAAATTTTTAACTGACGTAGTTCCACCAAACAATATTTTTACATGTGCAG
Source organism: Ancylostoma ceylanicum (assembly GCA_000688135.1). Lineage (NCBI taxonomy): Eukaryota > Metazoa > Nematoda > Chromadorea > Rhabditida > Ancylostomatidae > Ancylostoma > Ancylostoma ceylanicum. The sequence continues at coordinate 524,695 of JARK01001448.1, read as the reverse complement.
GTTTTGTGTGGAAATGATACCTAGCAATGATTTTTTCGAGCTCAGATTTTCCAAAAATGGCTCCTTTTGCTGTAATTTTTGACTCCTTTCTGGACAGATCTGTATGTTCTAATTACGGCTCCATACTTATACATTTTTCCAAGTCTTTTCTTACTTGCACCTTGCTTGCTTTCGAACCACATTTTCTGTAGTTGGGTTGTAATAGTGTTACTTGTTTTGATATATAAGGGGTCGTAGGTGTGATTTCATAGAAACCCGCCGGGAAGGCTCTCTAGAGGGTTTATAAACGGAATTCACTGCTTGCGTCTCCACCTCTAAAGCACTATTTCCCTACAAGAGCCATCGAGAATATGAAATGTGCATTTCGAAGAATAAAATTCCGGTAATATGAAACGAAAAGAATGCAAACAACGTTAAATGGAATATTAAGTAGAGTGGAGAAGCAGCATTATCACGTACAGATATCTACGTACTTTGCCACTGCTGAATATTGTGCATGATATTCGTAGCATCACAAAAAAAATCCTGAGAACCACAGAGCCTAAGCCTTTCTCTTTCCCTCTTCTTATTTCCAGTATTTGTTCACGTAGTTGTGGTACAACTCGTGGCTTTCTTTCTTTTGCACCACAGGGCGCTTATATCCCTGGGCTACTATTCATGAACGTATAACCATTCAAAACTAGGTTAGCAAACCAAGTTCCACGTCTTGCGTCTTTTAACGATAAGTAGGTTACAGAAAAACCACTCAAACTGCCAAATACCGTTGGTTAGCGTGGTCAACATTCTATGAATCCTAGCTCTGGTGGCAAACTTCACTGAAAAAATCACAACTTTGTTTTGTTTCTTCCTTAGAAACCATGAATGAATGGAATAAGCTGGATGAATAAACTCACAATTGGTGGCGCCTTCCTTCTTTTCTCCTCATACATACAGTGAGCGTCGATGCAAGTGCATTTTTTGCGGACTCGGGAAGCACGCTACACGACCGCGCCGCTCGCACTAGAATCACCGCCGTTATAGCAATTCGTTTTTCATGAAGGTTTTTCGTCCTAATTGATGTCGTCTACTGTGAAAAAGGCCAACTATCAAGAAAAACCTATAGTTCGTGGCCAAGGCGATAACTTTAGTGTGTGCAACACGGACGCGCTGCGTGCTTTCCCATCCCGTGAGAATGAACTTCCATCAACGCTCATTGTGGATGGAGTTTGACTGCGAAATCGAAAGCTTAATATAGTGAAGGAATGACCATAGGAAAAATGCATTAGAGAAAACAATCATACAGGTTAGTAAGTTAGTAAAAGCATCACATTTTTACACAATATTTGCGATATTAAATAACAAAACAGGTTCAATCAATTTACATGTATTTAATGTCATTCTCACTGTATTTAATGTCTTCCTTATATATTCCTTTTCAGTTCTCCTTCACGGAGTTTGTGGATAGTCTTTTTCCTCTTCCTTACTTTTTCTCCCTAGTCTATCATATGACTAGATGTCTTCGCTGAGATCAATCAAAACGCAATGCGAATTATATAGGGCGTGACTTTGTTCTCGATTTACCTGTGTCAATGGAACCGTGTTGGTTTTTCGTATGTGGTTTCCAGTTGGTATAGACATTTCATCTTGAGACAGTTTGCCCAATGCATGCGTCTAATGCATTTTGACTAAGGAAATGCAAGTCATGTGTCTTAACCTGGCAAACCTTCTACCCCGTCGCTTTCCGGGCAGCTTGTTTTTCTGGTGGCTTCTATTCTTTTCTGGAGTTCGCTGTTCAACCCCGATGTATGTTGGTTAGTAGCGAGCTAAAGTTGCCGCTATACTCCACGTCGCAGTAGACGTCGAGCCGCATCGATTTTGGTACTTATCGATTATCTGTGGCTCATGCAGCACCGGTATCAGCCACGCTCCGCCCTAAATCGGTACATATGGGGTCTGCTGTCGCCTGCTACAGCGGCACAGGGTGCTATACTCCGCGTCAAGTATTTTGACAACCCAAGAGGTCGCTATGTTCAACTAGCTGGTTAGCCATTCAATCATCCCAACACTTTCGCGACTATTGGTGGAACTCCGATTTACCTAGGACGGTAAATTTCCACCAACTGCAAAGATGATTTATTTTCTGGTTCTCCTTAGTCATAAATGCCTTTCTCATCACGTTTTTGTTTTCCGCAGAAGGGCGTGGCGCAACCGTTTCTTTCACAAGTGCATTCGACATTTTCTCGACTTCTGGACGTTTGCAAATGATTCATTGCTCTTCCTTGAATGGTAATTGTTGTTGATTTTACTGTATTCTCCTGTTTCTTTCTCCACAATTCTCGTAGTAAACTCCTTCTCCTCCACGTACCTCATTCAAAGTTGTCAGATGAGTGCACATGGAAAGTTCGTTCCATCGCAAATATAACAACAAAATTTTTATTCAACGTAAAGAAGAGTGGAAAAGCGATTCGCTAAATTGTTTTTAGTACCGTTCACTCCGTATATCCACTTATAATCAGAACTACCAATTCAACCAATTCAACATGGATGCGGCAAACTTGTGTTCGGTGTACTTAGTATCGAAAAAATACAAGAACTCAATTAATTTAATTGTCAATCCAGAACCCGACTCAAAAGCTTTGAATATTGAAATTAAAATAAAAAACAGGAAGATCTTAACCTATGCTCATAATTCATCAGTGGCTGTACTTTTCCCTTTTTTTGGAAATCCGGAATTTCTACCCAGTCAATATCGATTTTTCGACTTTGAATATACATGTCTAATACATTACTTGATATCTAAATATTGTATCCAGGGCTTGGATTCATGAACGCTTAACCAAGCGAAATTAGCCTAGCAAACTAACTTTCACGTTTTGCGTTTCCTAGCTCTGCGTAGTCCATATGCTAACCATTCATGTTAACCATTATTGGCTTGGTTGGTTACTGTTTCATGAATCTCAGCCCAGTGCGATCTCTCTGGTTGAAAAAATATCTTCCGGAAAAATTTTTGGCATGCCTTGACTATGTTATCATCCGATAAGAACTTTTTCCAACGCAGTCCTTCTGAATTCATGGCAGGGAAATTAGCCCTATGTGTCATAAAAACTACGGAATTCAAATCAGCCTCATAGTCAGTTATGTTATTGTCATATGGTTGCTTAGGGTCAACATACATATTATAACTTTCAGCTGTGCCGGATATATTTATCCAAGCGTTTTACTGCCGGTTAATATTATCCGACTGCAAGAATTAAAAATTCGAAACAAGCTCCTCAGTTCGTGCTATCTTTCACCGCTCCGTCTTAGCACCGAGAAGTGATCGCTTAGTACTAGTATTATGCTTGGTCTGGATGCATGCATGATTACCCAGGGTAGACATACCGACGCTCGTGTTAACAATGCGTAATTTTGTGTGGCGTCATCACGTCTACATTGGGTAAACCCAGTGATGCAGGCGGCAACTGGAGGACAAGGCGGATAGAAAGCGTTGGGAATGGAAACGAAACCGCCTTGTTTTCTTCAAAAAAAGATGCTAGGCCTCCTTATTTAATTTTCCGTGCTACCATATCTTAGGAACTCAATACCTTTGTTTACGTTCATCTCCAACCACTCCAGTGAAAATTGCCTAGGTTGATTACCACTTGCTGGAACCTATCGATTTTGGTGTACGCATGGCTGACGTCGCTGCGACGCGAAATCACCGATAATCGATAAATATCAAAATCGATATTGCCTGCTCGACAACGACACAGGGTGTGCACTATTCGTAAAGTATATTGACACTCTTACTCTTGTAATGTTGTGGTTGAGGCATTTTACAATCGAACTTCCATTCATTCACATGAGCGCTCCATGACTATCCGGAGAACTCAGCAATTCAACAGAGCGTTTTTTTTTGGAAACAGCTCCGTCGTGTGTGCATTGGGCGTTATCACCACGGTTTTATCAGCTCTTCGTGGTCATGCGTTGGTGACCTGAGACATTGAAGGTTTTCATCTTTTTGTGGGGTCTCCCACAAAAAAAATGTGGAGGAATTAATATGTCACTGATGAGTTTTTTCTCCATATGAAAATGCATCTCGCTCCGTACATTTCCCCGGTTTCCACTTCTTATTTTCTTCAGGAAATTCGCGGCACATTTCTGTAGCGAAATCTTCGTTGAAATTGTGTGCATCTCGACGCAAAGTGCTCGTTTTCTTGTATTCATACCATTATTATTTAATTTTTTTTCCAGAAACTTGGGCGGCCATGAAGGAGCCAATGTTTCAAGAGCGGTCACCTGAAAATGAGGTTAGTTCTTTGTTTAAATATTTTTCATAATTATTCTCGCGCCTTTCTCACCCTTCGATTTTTTTGCGATTATTCTTTCTGCGATTTGACATGTTTTCTTCACGCTCCTTTTCACTTTGCGATCTCATCCGCCGCTCCGCCGTCGTCGTCCGTACGAACGGACGGATCGCCGTTGTTTGTGCTATTGCCCCATTGATGGATCGCCTCGGTAGGTGCTGAAGCAGATGGATTGTTCGGCCCCGTAACAGCAGCGCCGTGAAGAATCGCTGCCTGTCTGTGTTCTCTGGCTGTAGCGGACAGGAAATCGGAAAACAATCGCACGCGTTTTTCCCTTCTCTTCTTAGCCTCGTTAATCTCTCAGCAGGTCCTGACCTCTGGTTTCGCAACAGATTTCTGGTTTGTTGGGTTTGAAACGTTTTTCTTATTTGCTGGACTAGCCCTGTCACGAAAAGCGAAAAAGTGATGGGATTCCTTTCTAGAAAGAGGACTTTTTTATGGACCGTAGTGGATGTGGCCGAGAAATCATGCTTGGCCCTAGCGCGAAAATTCTGAAAACAAATTCCCATATTTTATTTTCCTGAAACGGACTGAGGAGCCGTGAGAGGCGGTCAAGACGTGCGCCGCGCCGCACTCGCATGCTCCCTAAATCCATGTTCTTCCTTCAAAGTCGAACACATTGAATGACACCAGTGGACACCTCTTTACATTTTTTCAGCTCCGATGGCATTCATCTGACCCACGTTAGCTCAGAAAACTTGCCCATTTCTCCCCAGTGCTGCTCGTGCCTTAGAAGGCTGCAGTCGCAACGCGCACATGAATCGACCAATCACAGGTCAGCAGCGTACGTCTTGTCACGCACCCAGGAGCCGTACTACGCTAAACATTGGGAAAAGCCTGTCAACGGTGTAAAATTCTTTGGACAACAACGAAGAGCATGGTTTTATTAATGGTCTAGATAAATAAACAATTACTGCTATTGAAAGACCCCTAAGATTTCGATTCAGATTACCCAGGTTAACCGTATTTACGTCTTTGTTAACGATGGGTAATTTTGTTTGGTGTTACCACGTTCACCTTGGATATTCTCAGTGATGCATGCGGCCATAGAACTGCCTGGGTTCAGGAAGTTCTGATGCGAATCAGCAGAAAATTGAAGTTCCTGAAGAAAAAGTTTGAAGTCTTTTGTGTTCGACGATTGGCTGATGGGATTACGCGTGTAATTTCGCGAAAGGGAATCCCACTGCATTTACTAAGACTGCATGGTTTTTTCTCTGGTTTTTGTAATGACAACCTGTTCTCCTTGTTACGTTGTTTGAGCTTCTTTGTGGAGGTGAATCTATCGTTGAATTGACGAGTGAAACATAATGGAAGCAATCGTTTCATTAAATTTAATATCTAGAAATTGACCATATTACAAGTGTATCGAATCTACTTAGGAAAACGAACTGCAGAGGGCTGTCAATTCAAAAAATATTGCGCCTCAGACGAGATCCGAATTCAAAGGACCGAAGGATTGCTGTAGCCGCTGCAGGGTTGGCCCACGTACAACACAGTAGATACCCTAAATCTATCGTTCACACGTCTAGTAGAGGAAACCAGTAGAATTGTCTGCATCTGCACCCACTACCTTCGTTGTTGGGCAACGCTGTCGTATCAGCACTGCGCTCGAATGCATCATTGAGGTTACCTACCGGAAACGTGTTTGGGTTCCCAATTTTACACACTACCTAGCATTCTTCAACATATTTATTAATACGTAACGTTGTCTATACCTACATTGGTGCCACCCATTGCTTATCATACTCATGGGTATAAGACTAACCATCCTTCGAATGATGCATCCCGGCCCTGCTTTCCACTAGTCGTTGATTAAGTATTTTCAAACTTCCGGTTCTCATAAATTGAGGGAGCATTGTTCTTGAGGGACAGAACACCGGCATTATTTTTGAAATTCGTCGTGTTTTCATACAAGAACGATTCGACTGATCGTAGTTGAATGATATAGAATTTTACTGTCTCTAACAGTCTTGCAGATTTCATCGAACCCTCACTGAAGGCGTTCAGTGTAAAAACATTAATCTTCAGGTCGTACATAAGCTCTGCAATGTCTTTGTTATAACTTCATCCCAGCGAGAACAGCAATACTTCAGTTTTTCCATCTTGTGCCTGTACTTCACAGTGACGCCGTCGCTGATAGGAACGAAATATTATAAATTCTCATATCTTCCCATAGATTTCGCGTAGAATAAGGCACTTTATACTAGATGTGCGTGGGCGACGCGCACTCATCCCTTATCCAGAGCACTCATAATAGGAAACGTGCAAACACTGTGACGATACTAGCAAGGAAGCTGTCCTCTCACATAAACTACTGAAATCATCTACATGACATCATGCATATAACGAGGACTAGGAGGATTTGCAAGAAGAAGTAGTAAATGTGCAACGGGTAATTCTTGGTAATTTATGTCAGATCCTACCAATATGGAAGCACCTAGGTCGACTAAAGAATCATATTCAAGCTTAGAAAAATTTTAATCACATAGAAGATAACGACAGAAGCTATAGTTAGCACATGAAGGTCGGAAGGCCTTCAATTGGCCCGGGTAGAAGTCTAGAGTAGAAAGCTCTAGGATGAACAGGATCTGGGATCGATGATTTTATGATCGTCCAAGCGCAGGCGTTTCTAGCTCATCTTTATTTATTAATATTTGTTTATTCATTTATTTACTTTTTTATATATTTAGTAACATATGTACTTTCGAAAGTGCACCATAATACCAAAGTAAGCAAACAGTTTGGGACACGATGAAACACCAAATCCGCTCTACCAAATAGAGATTACCAAACAATACCACCCGTGTTACCTGCCACGTTGCATTTTTTGCTCATTCTCTCCACATAGGATCGCGACTTTCGCTTCAGTATATCATCTTTTTCATTCGCGCAATGCTTTATGGAACTATCAAACACCTGCAAATCACTTCCTTTGAAGTACTTTCTGCCTTGAATGAATGTTTCTATTTCTAGAAAAGCTGCAGCTAGAGGATACCCTACAAAGGTTCGCCCGAGGCTCAAATTTGACTCTTACAGAGAAACCCGTGAGAGCCTTCTTTTACCTTGCGAAAGAAGGGCGTAAACGCTCAACGGTACTTGAGCTGTTTTTTTCAAGGTGGCAGCAGGTGCGTAAGCGAAAGAAAAAGTTCGCGGAGGAGAGTGTTATCATTTCTTACCACTTTCTCTCGAGTTTTTACCTCGTCTCGGGTAAGAAAAATGAGTACAGTTTCTTTCTATGGGTGATAAAAATTAGTGCGTAGATTAAGTAGGACAAGAAAAGAATGTAAAAAAAAGACTTACTGTAAATTACAGTAAATTTGTATAGGCCATGGCGAGGTGTTATATTAGTGAGATGATAAAAAACTTTTAACTTTTTCTTCTACTCATAGCCCATCTAAGAGAAGGAACAAGACGTAACCGTTCAAAAATTTTTTTAAATTTTCGTTTTTTAAAATCTTCATTATTGATTCACTTTGTAAAGCGATGTCGCCTGTTTGCATGCTTCGTCCCTTCATCCACATGTTGATTGAAAAACTTAAAAATTAGGTCCACAAAAAATAGGTTTGTCCTGAAACTCGCCAAAAAGGCAAGGAGGGTTTTTATTTGCATAAGGTTGTAAACAAAAAACTTATCCTGCGTTATCCTCCTTACCCTTCCAGGGGCCACATGCCTTACTGAGATTATCCAGAGTAAGAGTGCCAACACCATACAAATTTACCCATTGTAATCACAGCATCAAGAAAAATTTTACTATAAATTCTAACTCTGTATTTGTAATGGCACTCCTATGTCTTTTTGTGCTGTGCTTCGGATGTCAACACTACGCACAGTTCTTGTCAAAAAGATAGACGGATTGCGTGTGCGGTTTCATAGTGTTGCGGCTGCAGAATCGCGGCAGGACCTACTCAACCCTCTCACGAGGCGCACACTCTCTCCGCATCCCTCGTCCAGGTCCTGCCGCGATTCTGCAGCCACGGAATCCGTCTATCCTTTTTAGAAGGACTACATTTTATTATTGCACTCCAAAATGCGTAAAGTAATATTTTTTGTTGCTTTGAAATTACCCGAAAGTTATTTCTGAGTGGAACAGTTTTCGATTTTCGGGACATTCGCGCCCAAATGGTGGTTCGTAGCAGTCTCATTCCGCCCAATGCTTGCTGTTAATCGGCTTTTTTGATAAGGGTAATCCCAATTTAACTGGTACGTCACCTTCCATCGGCGTGTACTTAGAAGCATAAACTCCCCTAATCAGGCCATTTCGGGAAAAGTCGTCTGGAGCAGTGATTTTTGTGTGAATTGCAGTAACTATTGAAGTCGTTATGATTATGTACCTATTGCTGAGTCTTGAAAGCACTAATGGTGTCTGGACCTGTGACAAGGGCCTATGAACTTTATTTGCCAGGATGCGACTCCAGAAAAAGTAGTGATTTCGAACAAGAAATGGACGTGGCCTGACGAAACTGGTAGTTAAAGCCAATTATATGATTCAGTATCTGGAACGAGGTGTTGTTGAGAGAGCAAAAGTATAATAGAAATCATCAGAAGCACCACATCATTAAAAACAAGTCAAATCAAAACTAGAAATGAGTTACCTAAACTATCCATTCTTCAATCAAGGTAGGCCTTTTACAAGAGTCTGCTGTCAATTCTCCATAGTTTTCACCTTAATAGCACCAATAATTCAACAAAATCAAACAAAATAATTCGAATGGAAATTTTGGAGTCTTCAAGGTCTTAATAGTAATAATAGAATCTACACGGTTAGGAGTATGTTCGCTCAAGATCTCAGCTAGTTCCGTTTGTTTCCTGGCAAAATTCAAGCGTGGAATGGCTGAAGTCATACCTACGCCGTAGATCTTCACAGACTTTTAGATTCTTTTTCCATGGTCATGTATCGATCTATGGCGAGATTTATGGACATTCCTGGGAAAGTCCTCAGCTACCTAATCTTCCCGATTTGGAGAGTTTCTCGAGCAAAATATAATATTGCTCACCACAGCTTATCACAGTTGACTGAGGCAAATGTTCCGAACCCAGGGAGCTCATTTTTACCCGGATAATTCACCTCTTTCGGAGGAGAGGAAAGATCGCAATCAGGAATGAAGAAAATCCGACTTTCGACTTCTTTTTTTGAAAAAAAAAAGAAAAAAAAGAATTTCCGATGTACATATACGTTTTTCATGTTTCCGTCTTTCGACTTTCGTTTCCCGAGTCATAAATCTTACTTCCTCTCATCCTTGGTCCCAACTCTCCCAGGAATTTTCATGAATTCCGCCAGTGGATGACTTTCTGGTTTTATTTATATTCCAGCAACCGTCTCATTTCATATCGAACAAATAAGTAATTACAAATAATTTTTTTATTCATATTTTACTTACAAATATTTTGGTGCCAACTTAAGCTCTGAGTTTCTACCGAGAAAAAATTTTTCATCCATTGAGCAACCAGCCATTTTCTCCGGCCGAAATCGAAAATAGTGAATCTCCTGGATGCTGCGCAATAAACGCTAATGATTGTGTTAATCCTTTTGCACTGAAACGCTGTAAATTAGCCGCAACCCGCTGTGAAGTGACATCAGCGTAGAATGGTAACACCCTTTTGACCATTTGGTAGGGGGGGGGACGTTTTTCAATTTTTAGTTCTCCGTGAAAAACCGGAAATTTCTCATCTCACTGGAATGAATGGTCCCTTTCCAATAAAAGCACCCGTCTGACAATGAAACGCAATTCAAAAGACAAATGGCTGTTCCGTCGTGTCGTGATTATCCCCATGGAGCACTGTGGATTTGCCATGCAATCAAGTGATTAATGCCTCATCAGTTCATCGATCGAATATCGATCTGTTCATTCGATCGGAGCGTCAGGTTTCGTGGTGGCTGATCACGCACACGACCACACCCTCGGTTCTTATCCTAATCATATCTTTGTGCGGCCTTTATCCAATCATCACGCGTCGACAAGTTTTTGATTGATCTACTGTACTTTGGCGATAGCACTAGATGGTAAGACTGTAGCACTTCTTCTAAGGAATCTTAGCACTAAGCAAGACGTTTTTTTTCCTCGGTGACCTTTCTGGATTCTTTTACTCCAGGAACGGGGGCATGTGGGGCCCGTGCCCTCTCCCTTCCTCTTCTAACCGTGAAACCCATGGCACCAGCAATTTAGCAGCCCAACAGATTGTAAATTTGCCCCTGATAGGCAAAAACTTGCCTGATCGATGGATTTTGTCCACCAGCTGAGATCCCATCGTTGAGGTAACAGGTCCTACCCCATTCATTTACCCACTATTTTTTTAGAGTTATTTTTCAGAGACTGGTTATTAATGGCAGCTAGGGTTCCTTTGTTTTTTCTTGCTCTGCTGTAGGTCGTATCACAAAAAAGTGCTGAAAACAAAGTGAAAAGACTAAGAATGAGAAGAAGTGTATGTTGTTCTATGATGAGTGGTTGCTACAGACAGTTACCACCAGTCACCTGGGATTTTTTTTCTCATCAGGAAATCGTCTAGGATTCGCCAAGTTGTAATGGGAGGACTATGCGGGGGTACTCATACTCATTACGTTTTCCAGAAAACATCCGCTGGAAGGGAATCCGCCTTGTTTTTACTTCAAACTCAATAGATCTTCGCTATTATTAGTTCATCTCCAGATGCTATATGAGGTGTGTTCACACGAAAAACTGGTTATCCCACTAAACTGCTACCTCCGTATATACTATCTGTGTCTAGCCTCGAACACGGCGTTTGAAGTGGGACGACGATCTGGATTGCATCCAACAAATACAAGCTTTCATTCACGTCTCGCTCTGTGTGGAGATGGTTCTTGTGAATAGTTTTCACTTATCCTCTTTCTGCTCATCACGATCTTGACTTCTTATAGGTGATAGAAACGTTGATACGAGATGGAAATGGAAATGGAAAATAAATAAAATAAAACAAAAAATAATAAATGGAAAATCACTGCATGAGTGACTCGAATCAGAGCAGAACGGAACAGAAAAATCTACATTTTGCTATCTCACTTTTGAATATTTCCTCATCTAGGATGAATTTTGAACCTGTTTCCTTAGCTTGCATCCATTCTGGAGAGTTCCATTTACGTTCGACCTCGGTTTTACTCAATCGAACGCCAACGATAAATTAATAATCTACTCCCATTTGAAGTGATAGTTCCTTCTTTAAGGTTTTCCGGGAATATAGGGTTTTGAGGACCCAGAGGAAACTAAATAGGCTATATTTCTTCTTCTGCTACACTAATGACAATAATCTTTTCAAGAACAATTTCCCTCCTTCTCGAAATTCGTGAAATTCAATTAAGTTCACAATCAAAATGAGTTTACCTTGGAAGCACCTTTCTTCTTTCAATTCTACACCTCGTTCTCCCGCCTTACTTCACCATCGGCTCATCTCACAAGCTTCCCGCGTTTTCCTCACAATCGGGGCTCAAAGCCTCGCAATTTTTAGTGTATTTCAACTTCAGATTTGTCGAGATTTGCGGTTTGTTCTTCCGGCTCTCCGGGCGAACCCTACAAGAGTGCTCAAAACCATTCAATTTTAGAAACTGTCGTTGACGATATTTCTGTCACCGAGGGTTTTTGCGGAGCTCTTCTGCTTAAGCAACACTTTACAAGCTGTTCGGCTCGTACGAGGTAGTGCTAAGCACTTTTCCTGTTTGCTTTGGCTAAAACATAGAGAAGAGCCAGCACTCGGATCACTCGTACACGATTTGCAGACAAACAGCAGAGCTTTGGTGAGAAGAACGCGCAATTTGCAGCGAAGATTACCTTGCTCTTTACCCTTCACCCCTGGTGTGTTACAAAGAAAGGAATTTCTTGAATTTTTCTCTTAGGAAAGTAGCCCTTTACTGCAAGATTTAGGAGAGAAAATAATCAACTTACATATGTTCTAGGGATGCCATTGTGGACCTATATAGACACCTATTCCATCTTCTTGCCTTTTATTCCTGTTCAATAGCAGCATTAGGACCAACTCTATTGTTACTTACCACGATTTTACTCCGAAAAATATTCTCAGCCAAGAAGACGGTAAAAGTATTACTACCATCGGATGGAAACAACCTGGCATTAACCATGAAAAATGTACATAGATAACAAATAAGAGAACAGATATTGTTCCCGCCAAACGAATTTGCCCCCCCCCCCTAATGAGAGTTCTTGGTGTACTGGCCCAGCTGTTGTCTGTTTACTCCTTCCAATTTCCATTATTTGGCCATTAAACCTCTGCAGCTCGCATTCAGCTAGTGAACTGCCTCAATTTCTTATCTGTTCCTTGCTAACTCTTCTCGCACTTCTTCATCTAGTCGGCGTCTTCCATGGCGTTCCCACTCCGGAAAATCCATGCATTCGCTGCATTTTATTGCTTTGACTATAACTGAGTATGTCATCACTGTTTTCTGCGAACTCACTGTTCTGCTAGCACATGGAATAATTGTGACGTTCACTGCATCGCGGCTATTAGCGACGCGGTCTAGTTTTTTGTGGACTGTTTTTGTTTCATGCATCACTATATTGTATGTATGTACGTATAATCATGGACCCCACCTCGGATTCATGGGGCTTCAATCCCTGCTTGGAAACCTTAAAAAACGTTGCTTCTTATACTTTTTATCGCTTTGCAACTTTTTCAGTTGTTGTCCTTTAATACTCTGGGAGAAGCGGCTATGACGCGGAACCTTGTGCAAGGCTTAGGCTTGAAATCAGCGTTGGCATATCAGAAATGACAGCAAGTGCTAGGTTATCCATCATCGCAGCTTTAAGATCATTTCTATATGACAACCGGTTCTGTGTAGGTAGTTCACTCATGAAGACATGAAAAAATGCACACATTTTCTTATTACGACTAAAGAAACTTTTCTGAGTTGAATGAAAAAAACTGAGCAGGTGAAGAATAAAAATGTGGAGTTTGGAAAAAGAAGGTGTAAATTCCGGAAAAATTTTCACTATTCCGATCTCACTTGTCTTACACAATGTTTTGTAGATTTCCAAATTCCGAAACTACGGTGCAAAGTTAATAATCAAAACCTACACTAAGCTCATGTGGTCAATGCCCCTGCACGTACATATTAGGTTGTTGCGAAAATAATTGCCGTTTCACGGTATGCTTGGAAAAAAACTTTTTTCTTGCACAGTTCAACAACTTCAAGCCAACTTGTGCTAGCTCCTGGTAGGGTTTGTTCTGCTCTTTCAGATGCTTCTTCAATAATCTCGCTAGCTCTTCCCTGGACTTTTTATAGGGCCGCGAAAAATGGTGAGCCGACGCGATTTTCGAGTGATCATGTTGTACGAGTTCAAACTCAGCCATTCTGCAGCGGAAGCAGCCCGTAATATAGCGCTTGCTTTTGGCACGGACCCTCCTTCCGAAGGGACAGTGAGGTGCTGGTTCGCAAAAATCTCTCCCGGCGATTTTGATCTTGAAGATAAACCCGGTCGTGGTCGAAGGATGTCGCTGGACGATCAAGCACTGAGAGCAGCGGTGGAAACGAAACCCGATACTACTACTCGCACCTTGGCGGCAGACCTGTGGGTTCACTATGCTACAGTTTCAAAACATTTGGCCTCCATTGCCATGGTGAGAAAAATGCAAAATGGACACCCCATGATCTGACCGCTGACCAGCAATCCACCCGCTACGAGATCTGTTCTAACCTCCTCGTTCGCCAGAAAAACGAGCCATTTTTTCACCGTTTATTAACTGTAGATGAAAAATGGCTCCTATTTGATAACAAGAAACGTGGTTTTGTATGAGTAGACAAGTTCTCTACCCCTCCAAGCTTCCCTAAACCAGATCTTCACCCTAGAAAGGTTATGTTGACAGTTTGGTGGTGTTGTAAGGGTGTTATTCATCATAGCCTTCTGCAACCTGGTCAGGCGGTTACATCAGAGTCTTATTGTTGTGACTTAGACCTGATGTATGGATAGTTGCGACAAATGTGGCCGGCATTGGTAAACAGAGGTGGGCCTGTTCTGCTCCAGGATAACGCTAGGCCTCACACTTCAAAACTCACCCTGCAAAAACTGACGCAGTTAGGCATCGAGGTTCTCCCTCATCCACCTTACTCTCCAGACCTCTCCCCTACCGATTATCACTTTTTCCGGACTTTCGAAGCAAACCTGCGTCAGCAGCAGTTTCCTGATTTGGAGCATGTTGAAATTGCCTTCCAAGAGTTCTTAAAATCTTGTGATCTCACTTTCTATCGTAAAGGTATAAATGAATTACCGGATCGTTGGCAGAGATGTGTAGAATCTGGAGGAACTCATTTTGAAGAATAAAGTTGAGTTTGAACAGAGTTACAGCATTTTGAACTGGGCTGTCCATTTCGGCAATTAATTTCGCAACAACCTGATATTATACTACATACACCATATGCAACGCGACACGCTAACTGTCTGAGCATCCATATATTTCATTGATGTCACCACTCTCATTCTCGTCTGGTCCTACTGATCGCTCTTATAACGTGTCTGAGCAGATGATGGGGAGCATTTGTGTTATTCTCCAACACTACAGTTCTTTTGTATGTAGTACATAGGTAAGTCACAATTGGTTCAAATGTGAAGGGGCCAAAGAAAAGGGAGTGCAAAACGTATGAGGGAGTTTTCTCAGGCAAATTTTCGGAAGAACCGCAGCAGAAAACTGGAAGAGCCTACCGGTGACCTGTGGTTATTCTTAATAGCTAGTGTGGTCCTTCCTAATAGTTGCTACGGTCCTTTTGACTTTCTCTTGTGGTCGTTACGAACCATTCTCTACAAAAAACCATTCTGCTGCGGTACTTCCTATTTTTTTATCTCTGCTCCTCTCGCTTCTCAATCATATCATCGAGATTTCTTTCTGCTTCGGTCCTTCCGACAGTTTGTCTGAGTTGGAGGCTGCCGGTGAAGCGAGGCTGTGGTTTGTTATGGAGTTCTTATCCTTTAAGTCTTCCCATTTTTGAAGCGAGGGGATGTTTTTCAATTAAATATAAATAATTTTCTGAAGGAAAAATTCGCTACGAAATTTATTTTCGAGGCTGTAGCCCATGCCGCCATCAATTCCAGGATTAGATCTGAACGTCCATTAGGTGACTATCACGTGTAATGCCCTTTCCACTTGTTCGCTCCTTAGACCAAGGCCGGAAGAAGGGGGTGGTGTTGTTCGTGGCTGGGCGCTAAGTGCATGGCCAGGTGTGTGCTTCGTTCAGTTTTCCATTCCCATTTACTTCCATAATTTTCTTTTTCCTTCTTTTCACCAAGGTAGTTGTTTTTATGGGTGTTTATTTTCTCGATTATTTGTTTTATCTCAAGGCTAAGGTCCGCCATGGATCTCTGAACTCGAACAGTAGAAATGCATCTCTTCTTCATTTTCCGAGGCGAACAACCAGGGAAATTTTGAAACTACGCATCTATTCTTCAAATCCATAAACTGTTTTTTGTAGAAATTGGGACTTTCGTTCTTTCCTAGTGCCTTGGCTGTTGAACCACGTGAACGGAACTGTTTGAATAAATGAGGAAGTGAATACAAAGAAAAATACCCTTGTCTGTTACCTACACACGCCTTATATGGAGCGAACTGTCTCGGGACGAGCTCATCTGCGCTATAATGGCAGTTTTTCCCCCGCTCCAATGATGCCATGAACCGCCAGCAATTCATGCGTTTCGTGCGCCTTCCATTCATTCCACCTCGTCAAAGGTGTCTGCTATGAGGTGAAATGTTCGCGACGGAGTTATTTGTCGCTCACCTGCCAACCACCCGTGCATAATTATCAGAGTCGTAGCCCATTTTCGCAAAGGTTTCTGCCTCTTCGGCCCGGTTTCGGCGCGCGCAGTTTCGGCGCCGCGCCGCCATCGCCGCCACCGTCGCCGACCAATCACTTCTTCGGCTGGCTGGCGGAGATTTTTCATCTTGGCATCTTGTCATGTTTCGTTTTAATTGCGGGGCTTTGATTTGCACTGGGCTTACTAGCCCATTTTTATGTGATCAGTGAGGATTGGGGCCTGATAATCTGAGGTTGCGCTCTTGATGGAGAAAAATTTCCATGTTTGTGGATAATTCCAAAAAATGTATTCATTAATCAAATCCTGTCTCTACCTATTTCTACGCTTCAGTTACCTTTTTCGTTATTCCTGCTTTTTTCATTACTCATGCTTATGCTCCTTTTCCTCTATTCTCTTTTTTCTCCCTTTTCATCCTTTTCTAGATTTTCCTAGAGAGTCCAAACAAGTAGAAATGTAATTCGTACGCCTCCACTCATTCACTCATTCATTCATTCATTCATTCATTCATTCATTCATTCATTCATTCGCTCATTCGAACATTCATTCATTCATTCTTCATTCATTCATTCATTCATTCATTCATTCATTCATTCATTCATTCATTCATTCATTCATTCATTTACTCATCCGCTCATTTATTTATTTATTTATTTATTTATTTATTTATTTATTTATTTATTTACTTACTTATTTTTTCATTCACTTCATTCATTCATTCATTCATTCATTCATTCATTCATTCACTGTTCCATTCATTCACCCACTCATTCATTCATTCATTCATTCACTCATCCGCTCATTTATTTATTTATTTATTTATTTACTTACTTATTTTTTCATTCACTTCATTCTTTCATTCATTCATTCATTCATTCATTCATTCATTCATTCATTCATTCATTCATTCATTCATTCATTCATTCATTCATTCATTCATTCATTCATTCATTCATTCATTCATTCATTCATTCATTCATTCACGCATTCATTCATTCACATTCATTCATTCATTCATTCATTCATTCATTCATTCATTCATTCATTCATTCATTCATTCATTCATTCATTCGTCTCATTCATTCATTCATTCATTCATTCATTCATTCATTCATTCATTCATTATTCATTCATTCATTCATTCATTCATTCATTCATTCATTCATTCATTCATTCATTCATTCATTCATTCATTCGTCTCATTCATTCATTCATTCATTCATTCATTCATTCATTCATTCATTCATTCATTCATTCATTCGTTCATTCATTCAATTCATTCATTCATTTTGCTCTTATGTATTTCTTGTTTGACGTCGGCCTTCATGCTTTTCTCGCCTTCTATCCTATTCCTTGTGTACCCATTCCTCCTTCTTACCTCTTCTTTCCTCCATTTTCGATGTTTTTACCTGGGTGCAAGGCTATTTGAAGATTATAGGAGGTTCTGGGTGCGTTTTCATGATTTTTTCTCCTTGAAAATTGAAAGAAAAATTGGAAGAAATGTTGTGTTTTTGGCTTCATATTCCATCCTGTTCCGGTCCTGGATGGCTCAGTTTACTGCTGAAGGCTTTTCGATAGCTCAGCGACTGTCCTTCCCATTTGCACTTTTTACTGCAGGAACCACAGCCCTTTTTGCTTTTTGCGTAATGTTCGAGGTAGCCCCCGCCACTCACCCCGCGAATCCTCTGAGCAAATATTGTCTTCCGGAATCATAGCAAAAAACCGGGTGCGCGCTGTTTGACTCACGCCTCCTCGATTATTTCTCATCCGACCGATGTCGGGATTTTGTTCGATGCTGGGTATCGGATTACACTTTCCCATGAACATGCATTATTTCCCTGGTCGTCGGGCGTTTTCCCGCTGATTTGGCTGATCTTTCGAGTTTTTCGCTGGAATTCCACTTATCTCTCATCACATCGTGTTATCGTCAACGAATTGCGCTCTGCCCTGTAAGGGTGATGGCCGAAGAATGGCTGACCGAGAAAAGCCGCGATTCTTGGACATTACATGTGCGACAGGGATGCGAAAAATTTCCTTAAAAGGGCGACGCATTACCTAGACATGGTGGAAATCGCTGAGTGACATTGACATTGTTTCCTCGTTCTTGCAGAGTTTTCCTCGTCTTCGACTAAATAACTCTGGCCATTTTCCGAGAAATCCTTTAATTTGCTTTTATAACTACGCTCAAGGTCGTCTTGGGAGCTCTGCGGAACTCTTTAGAAGTTGTCCTACACTCAACAGCCTTTTGAACTCCTTGTTCCTGAAAAGAATCCAGAGCTGTAATTCAGGTCACCATAAACAGGTAAATTAAAAATGGATAACGTTCCTTACGCGGATGAAAACTACGTACTGCTATGAGACGCAAAACGTGAAAGTTAGTTTGTTAGCCTGATTTCGCTCTCTTATGAGTCCGGCTTTCCAAAGTAACTGGTCATTTTTTTCTCGCAGTTGTTTGACTTCGTTATTTTGTTCCTTTTGGCCTTCTAATCGTGAGCCAATGCTGTAATCCCCAGAGAAAATACCTTTGTTGCTTTTTGGCGCCTTGAGAGCCCAACGTTTTTTTGTAGATACACCATCCAGAAAAAATTTTTGACTGTCAGCTATCTTGGTTTGATAGGAGCTGTCGGTGATTTTTTATACTCTTATATTTTGCTAACGAGTGTTTTGACTGCGTATACTCATCATGGACGATTCACCCATGGCAATCTGACTCGTGGGTAGTGGGAAAGCTTCGCAGAAGGGCGCGGACCGATGACCAGAAACGGTGCTATACGTCTCTCATAGAGTGACAAAGGTGGAGAATTCGTGATAATGTTGCAAGTGCTAGATCGTCGAATAACTGAACTTCACCTGCAAGATACCACACTTTATCGCCCTGTAACAGAAAAAGACTTTCATAATCAGTGCAGACGTTTGAATGATGTTTGATGTTGCGTCCAGAGTTGAAACCAGTTATGAATTGTACGTGGTTCTTAGCAGCATTTCTTTTAAAGTAGAAGTCCTTTTATGAAAAAAAAAACAATGAGCAAATAACTTCAGAAATCATATTACAACAGTTTCCCTGCATTTCTGGCACAAGGCGTTACTCAGCTGAGAGGCAGAAATGAGCTTCGATGCGTCCATAAAACACGAATTTTGAATTGGAGCAAACCGGAATTCTAATCTCTCAGCCGGAAAACAGAAGTTTTTCGGAAATTCATGTAATCGGATTCCTTTATGGCAAGCAACATTTAATGGGAAACCCTGTTTCTACCTGTATCGTTTAGTTTTTCGATGTCTGCGCTGTAATTCATCATTTCTAGTATTCGAGAAGGTTCTTGAAAGGGATGGGCTCGTGGAGTTTTTGTAAGCTACGAACCTATGCAGACTAATTACATAATGAATCCGGAAAAAATGAACATTTGTTTTCTCACACAGGTGCTATTTCCCGCTTGAGTCAGTGTCTACGTATTTCAGGTTTTTTGACTTTACTGCCTGTTTACTCTGGTTTCCATGGTAAGACGTTTCACCACTTTGAGATCAATTTCTTCGTCTTGTTTCCATTGCAAGCGATAGTTTACCCCTTTTCCCTCCTCATTTTTAACGACTCACACGTAGTCTCATGGTCAATTTCTGCGCACATAATATAATATAATGTAAATGTATATAAAGGTACAATAAGTTCCTTCTAATCTTCTAAAAGAAATCTAATTCCATTTCTTTTTCATCCTCCTGAAAATATTGTACTGGATTGTCAATGCTAACGTTCCCTTCTTAGTCACATATAGTACAGTTGTTCGCTTAGAAGCTCATGTCTATTATAATAGATCATCAAATAAGCTCTCGCGTTTTCTGTTAGGTTGGTACAGACGAAATGTCGCTTTTTGGAAATTGGAAATGGAAATTTATTAAACATCAATACTACTCCATCTTAATCCAAAATATAGTCTCCATTGTCATCGACGTCTCTTCGCCATTTTTCGCTCACGAGTTGGATTCCCTTCTCAAGGAAGCCAGTGTGCTGCGCTCGTTTACCCAGCGTCTGACATCATCATGGTTACTGAACTTTCTTCCTTCCAAGGCGTGCTGCATTGAACGAAAAAGGTGATAATTAGATGGTGCTATATCGGGGCTATACGGTGGGTGCGGCACCAACTACCATTCCAGGTCCTCGATCCCTTTTGTGAATTTTCGCGAATTTTTGCTTTTGCTCCTAATGTATTTTTACGAATTTCTAAAATTCTTAAGGATCAGGAATTGATAGCCAGGAGCAATAACAATGACGGTAGATAACCTACACACATCTCTTCACACCGGCACTTATCTACCCTGAAACGGGAATTATTCTGTAGAAATAACCCCAACCCATTATAATATATGGAATATAATTGACCTTGTAAAGCAAGGAACCCGCTTTTAAATAACTATCGGTTCAGGGCTGAAATATTGAAGAAAACGATGCAAACTCAAGAACTGCTTGAATAATTTGACAACTTTGCGTGCGTGTACATATTTCTCTTGAATCTCACACAAAGTATGTTATTGTGTTGTTGTTTGATCCTTCGCTGTTTTAATAGGACTTATCCACATTTTTACCTCTCTATATATTTTATTTTCTTTAATTCTACACCAGTAAGGTGCGTCACGTGCGCCAACACAACAAACACCACACGAATAGGGCAAAGTTCTGCAAATAATAATCAGTAAAAGCAAAAATAAGAAGACGCTAGTAGTGAGATCAAGAAGAAGCTATGGTAAACCATCTGTACCCGGAGTACCATAACTAGAAGGACTAGAGTAGTGTGGTCAAAAGAACTATGGGTTAAACTTCACTCCTTCCATTCAAACGCAATCCTCATCATGAGTAACCAGTGCCTTAGATTTTCTGACAAATGACTGAAAAATTATATGTAAAACTCTCAAAATGAAGCAGGTTAGAAAGATTGAATATAGTCTCAGGTTTAAAATAGGAGTAAAGTTTTTCCTGTGCCATCGTTTCCTCCGCAAAATAGCCAAACGACATTTTTCCCGCGCTGCTTTCGGCTGCAGCGTTGCAGCAATTGTTGTTGTGTATGAAACTCGTATCGAGGCAAATCATCACCGTAGGCATTTCCTTCAAAACAACTCGTAGCATTGTTCAGGATCGCCCCGGGTAAATATTTTTCAGGAAACGTTTAGCTGTTTTTGATGGGCCGTTTATAGCAACATTAGCTGGAAAGCGGTTCAACGCCCAATGTTTGAACATACGATTGCCTCGGTTCTTCAGTACTCGAAGCACAGATGGGAATGAAGCCGGACTGTGAAGCATATTGGGAAAATGAGGGGAGGCGGGTGCTTCCGTGCATTTTAATACCGCTTATTTGGAAGAAATTTAGGGAAGTCATTAAATGATGTTTTCAAAACGGCTCTCCCAAATTTATTTTTTATTTGTTCATTTACTTGTTTATTTAATATCACGCTCAGGTGTGCCACAAGATAATGAGATAGTACCTAAATTCCTCCTATAAATTACTAGGAAATGGTCATATAATGGCAGAATATGAGGGGGAAGCAAATCGTTTTGATTCTCGCTTTTTATGTTCTTTCTTTCTTCTTGGCATAGTTCCAAGCTACATATGTGAATCCTAAAGCTAAGCATCAATCCGTTATTTAAGTAGAAGAGTTAGCGGGAAGGCAAGTCCTGAAAATTTTTTTTTGCTTCGGAAGAGGCTTGGGAGAAATGCTGATAATGCAGTCCAAGCGCTGCGCGCATCATTGAGATTACCTGAGGTGAGCTTGTTAGTAGCCCTCAAACTTACCCATCGCTAGCGCGGCCTTCAACACTTTTACCCTAGATAATCTAAGTGGTACATCCAGGCCCGATAGACTCCTCTGGAATAGCTTTTCAACAATTGCGAATTCTCCCCTGCGTTTCCAAGGTCCATCACTCCATACGGAAAACATTGGACCCTTCGTTTGTTTCCTTCCTTCGTAGGGTAAGAATAATTATAGTACAGTCATGTTTCAGAAAACCTATCTCTATTTCTATAACTGAATGCAGCGCTGAATCTAATGCGAGCGGTTGCGACGCTAGACCTGTATGAATCTCACTATTTTGCGAAAAATGCGCAAATTGAAGAGTGAATGTCATTCTTATGAGTGTATCTTGGTGGATCAGGATAAGAGTTCCCTCTTCTGTAAATCCTGAAGCCTACGCAGTACACATTGTTGGATGGCAGCTTTGAAAAGTGACCATTGTAGTTCATTGCAGATTTATTAGCTCGGTTGTCGCTTGCATCGCGTGTTGAGGCTGATGCGAGCGGCTGCGGCGCGGCCGCACTAGTCCTGTGTGGTCAGTGATGATTGCCGCGCGTAACTGTGAACCTGAACTTCCATTGAGTGCCCCAGTTAAAGCAATGTACATCCCGTCCTTTTCCAATTGGTAATTATGCTACGAAGGCGTTTACGCAGCCGCATCGCAGCCGCTCGCGCTGGAAGTTGCCTGGTGCGGTCACATGGGACCAAAAACGTGACGTGACGACGAACTAGGAAGACTCGTGTTTCTGGGGACGTGGTTAATGAGCTAATTTAGTAGACTTCTATCAAAGCAGTGAATTCTGAAATGCTAGCAGGACTTCAAACGACATGGCAACTTAGCTATAGTTTTTAACTCATAGGCATATGATTTGGTTATTGGTACTTATTGGCAGGTTGGTAGCCTGCAATTTGCTCCTCTTCAACAATATTTCATACCTCTTAATAGCATGTTCTAGATCGTTTTTGTTTTGTTCGAAGTACCTCCAAAACAGGTATTGTTGAGGAGTTCTCTGAATTTTCGTGCAATGGATAATTTGCAGTGAAACTTATTGGAAAAGCGCATCCATCGCTTTGATCAGCTGACTGCGCTTTTTCCCAAAGTTTTCCCTCCATTCAGCTGATTCCTAGCAGCTGCTGCCCATCGCATATTATGCAGTCAGGATTTGGGCTCATGCTGCACATTCACTTCGTGGCTGCTGACCATGGAGAAGAAACCGCTTTCACTGGCGGTTGATGACCTTATTCTTTCATGGTCTTATCTATTTTCTAAGAGAATTTCCTGGATTTTTGCCTCTGACAGATTTCTAGTTTTGTCTGTGACGTCATGAAGCGCTCTCTCTTTCTATTTCTGTCTCTCCTCCCTCTACCTCTCTTCCCCAATCTATCTCTACATTTTGAACATCTTTTGCTAGGGAATTACATTAGAACGATTCAGCTGCTCATCAGGGAGGAGGATGGGACCAAGGCTTCAATAATTTGAGAAACTATTGAGAAAACAAAATAAAAGAAAATAAATAACTTTCGTTTTATTTACTTGAAGACATAGGACCTGAATCTGTGGTTGGTCAAATGAAGTTAGAGGTCCTGTTTCCTAGATCTTTCAAGCAACTTGTCCATGTCCTCCCCTAGTTTCAGCAGAAGAACTGGAGCTCGCCATTGCTCATAATAAAAGATGACATCCTCGTCACATCCTTGTCGACTCTCAACCAGAACTGTCAGATGTGCTTCGTTCCGGCACCGACCACCCAGTGTGCAGTGGACATGCCACTTCAAAAACAATGTGCGGCTGCAGGAAATCCCTGGTCAGCGACTGCGGGTAGCAGCTTCACGAGCAGCTGCTCTCGCTCTAAACACCTTTGCCGGGTTTTTACTTCAGGCGAATTGCCTGGGATGTTCGTACACCTAGCAATGATCCAAGCAATCCACTGGGATGCCAATACTTCTCGTCTTCGTATAGATTACAAGTGAAAGCTTTTTGGGCAAACAATCTTTTGAAAAATGGAATTTTCGTAGTGCGGAAGCTGACCGATCGATAGGTGCCGAATTGTAGATTCCACCTGGATCTTTTTCAACTTTATATCTGACACAATGAATTGTCCACGATCATTTAGGTGAAACTATATTGTTCTGCCATTCCTCTGGTTTTTCGAAATCCATGTGATCTCTGTGATGTGCTATCGTTTCCTGTCATTCATCAAGATGATACATTTAATTCTAGAAGAGAAATCACCCCAGCTTCTGTTAGCTTACATGTCCTAGAGAAGGCGCTTAGCTGCTACTCGTAGCTAGCAGCAATTTTTCTTGCTCTTTTTCTTCTTCTCTCTGATTTTTCCTCGTGAAAATTTTACCTGAAATTCAACCAGGCTTTCGCCGATTCCTAATTTTGGAGAGGGTGATTTCCAAAAAATTTAATTGGAATCTACCTGGAACCAAGTAGAGTTTGGTTAATGCATGATCTAAATGTGCTTTTGGGTAAGGACGCATACGAGAAATTACCGAAATCTCCTCCTATATAAAGATCAAGTAAAATATAAGCTATTTAGACGAATATAAAACCAACTGTAATGAAGTTTAAGTAACGTATGCCTCTAATGGCTTCTTACAGAGCTTTATAAACTCTAAACACACAGTGTTTAATACGTGCAGTGACTGTCAATCATCCTTGCATCACAGAACAACGCTCGTCTGCCCTACCGCGCCGCATAACCAAATCAGTATGTACATAGGATTGCGTGACTGAAGCCGTCTCTGGTGTCTTGTCTTTTACAAAATTCGCGATCAGCTGACGTTCGTTAACGATAGGTTGGTACTGCATGGGTAAGAAATGTGGCTGTGGTCACACTGTGGAGTGTAAAAGCTCTAGGAGATGTTACGGATAGGCATTCAATACTGAGGTCGTGGTTCTCATGGAAGTGCTTGCCACTAGATTGCCAATAAGGGATTTTGAGGCCTTTGGTCCCAAAAAAATGTGGGTGTGGACTTGCTTCTTTGAGGTGTCACTTTGGGCTCTGCTAAAGAGCATGGCTAGGAGGTAAAATATTTTCGGAATTCTTGAACTTGGCTTGGAACTAAGTGTAGTGGGGTCAATTCTTGTGGCTGAATCCATTTTTCAAAACATACAGCACCAAAAAGCCACCTATTTGTCAAAATTTCTGGACCACTGATCCTGACTACTGATTCTGGATCGCTGATGCGTTCCCGAACCTCACCGACCAACTCGCCCACGAGATCGATGATTGACAGCTGATCGCATGCGGAGAAATTGACTTGTTTTTGTTTATTTCCAGTGATTTCTGAGGCTACATTACACAGGTCCCAAGCGGGCCACGACGACTCGAACGTTCTCGAAGCAGCGAATGAGTCAGATCGCCATGGCGAATTCGCAACGTCGTCGCTGGCTATTCACACGCGGGCCGCTGAGCGTAACGAGGCGCATCGTTGCGAGGAAATAACGACACATCGTCGTATCACGGCGATGACGGTATGGTATTGAGGTGTGAAATGCCATTCGGAAACTGGTCATGCGGCTGCTTATAGCATAATGCAGCGGCATTCGGGACTTGTGTAGAGTTTGTTGGATTAGTGAGATCCGATTAGTAGCTGGTATAGGATGTAGGATAGCCATTCGGCATGGAAAAGTACGTCCATAAAACTTCTGTACTAAAGTAGAGGCTTTTTCCAAACTACGAGTGGAATTTCACGAGCTTCTGTCCCGAAACTTCCACTCCCTCGTTCTCCCATCCACTTTCTACCACCCACCCTCTGCCTGACTCATCCTCCACTGGCTTTTTTCGTCCTCAGATCATCCTCTTATTTCGAGCTCCGGACGGCTTTGCCCAGCTGTTTCTGTTTGAAGTGCGTTTGATCCGAAATAACCATACTGGTTTGCTGGCGAATACGTCACTACTGAAGTACCTTACAGCTTTTTGATGGGATATTCGTTACAGCACGGCCAGCTGATTTTCCATGCTATTCGCCTGCGTCACATTTTCAGGACGTCACTGCTGCTACTGTAGATTATTCCAAGCTGTTCAGCACGCATTAGCTCATTGAACATTCCTTGAGATAATATCTACGTAATATTTTATGCGCAGAAAATCAGTGGAGTTCAGATTGATAATTTGTAGAAGTAAAAATCCGGTCCGCTCACCACTAGGGCCACATGATTCGTTTACTCAAAGACAACTCGATTTGTCGAATAAATTTCAAAGAAATTTAGGAACATTCGAATTAAGGGCTTCCACATAATTGATCTTTTGTTCAGCTTTTAACGCCGATCTTCTCTTCAAGCCTTATATCCTAAGGGCAAGTGATCCTCTAGAAATGAAGGCCCGGTGCCAAGCTTTCTAGCCTGTACTGTTTATTTTTTTAACCCTGATTGAAAGGACTGGGTACTAAAACTGCTTTAAATCGATCCAGTTACTTATTTTGCTAGTAATTTCATGTGCTCCTACGTATTAGTAATTTGTATAAATCGAAGCTTATTCTCAGCTGTGGTGAGAAGATCATACATATGTGTTTTCTATATACGTAGATTATTTTTTTTTGTTTAAAAAGTCAAAATTAATTTATCTGATAGGAATGTTCCCTAGATTTTATGCTCGGATGTAAGCTGAAATCAGAAAATTGGTTATTTCTACTGATCAAAGGCTTTCCGATTAGGATCCTCAAATTCTTGCTATCCGTCCTTTGGTACTGAAATCCTGTCGATCTTCATTTTTACCCGCTCATCGTAGTCAAACAGATTGAAAGCTTAGAAAAAATGAGATGTGAGGACGCTTAACTGTGGACAGATGCTTGTTTTCTCGAGGTGAACATCCGAATCATTTTCCATTTCTATGTATGAACCAGTGGCGAACTCAGATAGTGAGCGGAAGTGGGGTGGGGCATGGGAAGAAGTGGGGTATGCGTCGCTTAGGGGACCCAAATGGAAAATAAAAATAATAAAACTAGCAGTTCGATTATTTGTAATTAGCAATTACCGTTCAAAAATGATGACCGAAGTAACAAAAATAAGCAATCAAAAGTAATATAAAAGTTTTATTTTGTAAAGCAATTTTGAAATTTCCGCGACCCATTGTAGGGGAGGAGGTGGGACTGGGTAGCATTTGTTCCTTCACCAATTTTATAATGAGTTGACAAGGAGGCATGATCGATCTGAGACTTACCAAGTGTTAGCCAGCTACAAAATTCTTTCAAAGAGTCCATTTCCTTTCTTTTGTCATGGGCTCGGATGCATATTAAGATATTAAGATTATTAGTAAATGGGTTAATTCTCCCCCGAATTTGCCCATTCTGTCAGGACATGAAGTTGCCCAAGCCCAACCGTTACCAACGATGACGTTGTCGAGTACGTGACGTTGCCTCGGCCCTGCTGTTACCCATAGGTAATCATATGAATCATGTGATGAGGAAACCCATCCTTCTAATGATGCATCCTGGCCCTATTGTTCCTGAAATAAGTTTGAACGGTATTCATCCTATTCTTTTAGAAATGGAGTCTGCAGTGCCTTGCTTTCTTATGTTAAAAATTGCTACTGGAAACCCGACATTTTTGTTAAAAGAGAGGTCATGCTTCAAAATTCACATCTTAGTCCGTCAGGCTTTCTCACGGAAGTTTTTTTTTCAGACATGTCAGAAGAAGAAAAACAAAATTTCTTTCCGAAAATTTCTTAAAAAATCCTCTTTTTTTGCTGACAAATGCTCTAATATTAATCTGTAACTCGGCTTTAGCAAGTGTTTCAGTATGCAAGACTTTCGAAACCGGCCGTTCTTCCACTAAATCATCTTACAGCACCTCTGCACCCCGCGAAAAAAGGCTTCGGCTGTGCTTCGTCGTTTTTTCTCCAAATAAAGTGACGGATCACCTTTCCTTGGATTTACCCAGCTGCAAGCTGATGGCAAACGACCAGTTCCAGCATCTTCACCACATGCGACTACTTTGACCAGTTCGTCAGCAGCAGCGCCATTCATCGTTCGTACAGCGTTTTATTTATTTTCATTTCCCACCTCCGCCCCCACCTGAGCGCCTGCACGCAGCTGTTTTCTATTTGCGGCTGTGCTCGACGTCGTACTGACGCTTGCTCGTCACTTTTTTTCCACTTCCAGTCCTGCTTGCACAGCCACAGAGCACTTCCGGTGGCGCCACGGGTTCATGTCTGAGCAGCTGGTTAAAGTGCAGTGAATTTCTGGACTTCTCAACACTTGTGATGACTCGAAACGGGGCTTGTTAGCTGTCAAGTGCTTGTTTTCTCGCGGAGTCAGCTGTTCGTAGCAAATCGTCGCTCGACTGCTGCTCATGGATTCTTCTTGAACGCTGCTCTCCTCTCGGATTTGTATTACTGAAACTGAAGCCCTCGCTGTAGATTGCGTAGCACAGTGGTGATTTAGCAGCTTTTTCCACTTCCATTTCATCTACATGCTCTTTCAACTCCTTCCAGCATTGATTGTCCCTTCCCTTCTACTTTGGCCAACAATCCATGAATGCTTTTTAGGAGAAATTTTCTTCGACATGGCCTAAATCTATAATCTCTCTTCCAAATCTGTGCATCATCTCCGCTGAGCTCCTTCCCGCAAACCACATCAAACGCAAAAGCTTGTCCACCCTTGTTCTCGGATATCATTCTTCACCAGGGTAGAAGTCCGTATTATCTAAATTCACTGTAAACCCTGTTCTTAGATCGATTTAAAATTGCTTTCTTCAATATCCGCAGCTAACGCATGCTCAAAATTTAAAATTGGCGCTTTTAGTATCGACAGTACATTTGGGGCAAACGCTCCAAACGACCCTCATTTTCGGGACAGAGTGAGCTAATCTTTCATAAATAGTAAAAAAGCTGCAAACTGCCATTCAACCATTTCAGAACGTCCTCGATTTTTTCCCATAATTCATAGGCAAGGACGTAATAATTTATGTGTACAAGCTTGTTTTTACCTATCCAAGAAATCAATATAGAATCTTCTGGAGCTGCATGCCAAAATTCGGTTAACTTAAGGGGGAATCTTTCAATAATGGGAAAGTTTAACCTTGATCATTGAAGTTGCGACATAGAGATGGAATAAATAAAGAGATAACTAAAATTGACAGTAAGCATCGCGTGTATGTACGACCTCCTCAGAATGACTTACTGAATTCTAGATGGTGTTTAAGGTTTCCCCTTTGTAAGGCACAACCGCCCCATAGAAATTTTTCCTTATTTTCCTCACTCAGACGATGCATAGTGACCTTGCACACCTCGTGTTTGGTCTATGACAATTTCTTACTCAGCGAGGGAAAATTATGGATCGGAATGCTCAAAGATTTCGGAAAGATACGAATCGTTTACACGAGAGGATTCACTTTTTGCATAGTGCAATTTTGGCCATCGACAGTGCTTTACTCATGAGGGTTCAAGCCAACTATGTACGTAACTCTATCGCCAGCTGACCCACTTCGCCACGGATTATTTGCTGGTGTCAGAGAAAAAATCGCTTTCGGTTTCTATTTATCGTTATTGGACCGGCCACATTGTACAGGAAGCGGATTAAACGAAGCGGTCAACAACTCCACCATCCACCCTTCCCGTCGTAATGTGCTGTTGATCTCAGTGGGCGGCTCATCTTGTTTTCTGTAGCTGTTACTCTTTTCTGGCTGAATGTCCTTTGTAATACTACTCGCACTATTCTTTATGCTTGTAATATTTCTAAACTTTTACTTTGATTCGAAAGGCGACTTAAAAATTAGCAATTTTAAAATTTATAAAGATTCATCTATGTGAAATATTTCTCAATTATTTTCCTTGTTAACTTTGGTTCAGAGCAAAGTCCGCCTAATGTTCCTGGGATTTTATGGTCTTCGCTAAATCTCGGGGCTAAACCGAGCGAGGAAATGAGTCTTTTTATTGGCAATGATCATTTTATTCTCTAACAAAACGCGTCGTTCAGGTCAGTCGGAGCAATAAAGCCTCCGCAAATAATTCATTCCTGGAAGTTGAGTATTAGTAGAGTCTCCACTTAGGGATAGTATGACTTTCAGTTTCTTCTGTTTTTACAGGAAACTTTCATGATGTTTTTTTTCATTTGGTAAAGACGTGACTAGATTTCACCTTTGATACAGAAGTTGAAACTTCAATCCTTATTGAAGCCACTATATCAGATCATTGAAATTAAAAATACAAGGGATTCTATAAAGATTTATAGAGTAGCGAACATCCAAAGCATAGCTCTTGTTTCTTGCACAAGTGGGAAGCTGAACAGTAGCTTCCTTGCAGTAATATGTA
The DNA here is from genome assembly GCA_000688135.1 of Ancylostoma ceylanicum. Lineage (NCBI taxonomy): Eukaryota > Metazoa > Nematoda > Chromadorea > Rhabditida > Ancylostomatidae > Ancylostoma > Ancylostoma ceylanicum. Next base: position 494,575 of record JARK01001448.1, on the reverse strand, counting down.
TCCACTTCATTTAGAAGCAATCTATCATCTTAGAGTCGATCTTGAGCCTTTGACATCAGAAGAATATGCAGGCGACGTTGATCACAATGGTATACGCATAGCGCTGCAAAAATGCCGATAAACCCCTCTCATAACCCCTCATTTTCGGAGAGTTCGACGGGCTCATCACTGTCGAGGTGCGACATCTAGCACAAGGAGTTGCGGAATTGCGGCATGCCGTCAGCGGTGGTGTTGACCGCTGGCGGCCAAAGTGTTGGGAGCGCAACTCCTTGTGGGAGCTGTCCCCGCAGCACGGCAAACTCTCCAAAAGTAAAGGGTTCAAAAAGGTGCTTTTTTCGGGATTTTCGTGAAGTAAAGCGCATACCTTTGTGGTCATCGTTTCATGGAGATTCTTGCGATATCAATATCTCAAACTCGGTCTTGAGGTGAGATGGTACCTTTGATTCATTGGCCATAAAACAATGTTTCGTCAATTTCATAGGTTTGGTTATTTTACTCGGACGATTCCTGTGCAAATTCACAAAAGATGTGCATTTGCTAAACTGTGTCGCTTTCTAGACTAATTCCATATTCACCTTGGAAACCCTGGAAATAACGTAGAGTCTGAAAAGACTTGGCAGATATTACCCCAATTTTTAATCATTTCCGGATCAATCAAGTAGGTTTCCTACTGCTTTTCCTGCATTCTCCCTTAAAGTTCTGCCAGAAGTCACAGAATCGCAAGAATATGTGTTAGACTCACCATTTCCTGTACTAGCTCTCCCATTTAGCTATAGTTGACGCTATAAGAAAATATTAAGAAAATATTCCTAGAATTTCAAGAACTGAAAATATTTTGAAAATTTCATCGTCTAAAATAATGGCCCACTTCGAATTTTTGGGCTATAGTGACTTGAAACAGAGGTAGGTAATGGTTGGCTGCTGAGATGGGTGTTCGCTCACTGTTGACCTCTAAGGGTATGAAGAGTATTTCAAAAAGGTGATAAATTTCTGAATTTCGTGACTTGGCCAATGTTGTATGTTGCTACTGAAGATTTCCCTATTTCCATAAAATTCTGAGCAGGGTGGGGCGTCTTACCTGCAGAGGGCCGCACTTGCGAGCTCTGCTATTGGCCAGTCGCACGAAGTGACCACTTAGACATATTCGGGAGTCCCGCACTACAAAATGATGTCTCCCGCTCGAGGGTGAGCGGGAGACATCAAAAACTTTGAGTTTTTGTCCCGCAACATCCCGATTTTGTCCCGCAAGCTCCGGCGGGAGACCGGATTTTGTCCCGAAAATGATACCAGTATCATGGTGCGGGAGACCGGATTTTGTCCCGAAACTGAAAAACGAAAGAAAACAAAAATGCACGGTGACCGCAACGCGTATGCGGTCCGTGGGCCAACGCCGACCGCTACTAGCGGATTTCGCATCCGCGTCACGGCCGAGCGCGACGGCCTCCCACGCATCTCGCCTGGTCTTCACACTGGGCCACGGTCTTAACCGGGCCTCAGCAGGCCAGACGAGTCCCGTAGGACTCCTCTCCGCCGAAGCGGAGAGTAAACTGAAGCCTACCTGCAGAGTGAGGCCCTTATATACCCCTCATTTGATAAGGGTTACCACGTGGCAATAACAAACCCGCACCATTCTCGGGTTAATCCCGCAACAAAACCAAAATGATGTCTCCCGCCGGAGGAGCTCCTGATTTTATCCCGAAAGTGATAAGAAAGCTTTTTGTCAGGCGGGACTCCCGAGCGAATGTCTGAGCAATAATCGAACCGGAACATTTTCGCGCATTCGTTTCGACATGCAGCGCTTCACATCCAACTTGAAATGAGAGTACAACTTTGGACGAACTGATAGTTTTCGAGAAGTATTTGATTAAAGAATAGCAATTGCATTTTCCTGCCGACATCCAAAGCCTTTGTGTAAGTGTCCAGCCCAATAGTATCCTTCGCGGCTTCCTTTCAGCAGTTTTTTTTGCTCTCAATTACGTATGTGTATATGCGGAGCGCTTCCACAACTACTCCATCAGCAATTCCTTCGCCGCCAGGTTGTCTTTTTCTCGTCAAAGTGCTATAAGTCGCGCTGGTGGAAAACCAGTAATCGCAGGTGGACTGAGGGAGCTGAGTGAGGTGATCGCTTGCAGCAGCGCCTTTTTTGGTCAGCAAACCAGCCCGCGCCGCCTCCTCATTCACCGGCCCGCGTCCTCTTGTGTGTGTATTGAGAGAGGCTATTGAAACAATCGACGCTCTTGGTCTTTGTTCGAGTTCCTTAACGGTGGAGATCTCGCCGATTTCTGATCCATTTTCGGCTATAGCGAAGCGCTCGGCTTGGATTTCTCGTCCATCCTGGGAGCAAAGTGGCTTTCTCCAGAAAACATCTGGGAATCCGGAAGTTTTTATCCTTATGGTCAGCGCATTTCCTCGTTCGCGAGCATTTTCGTGAGCAAGGGGCTATTACCCCAAAGTCCTTGGTTCCGTTGGACTATATGCTAGGAGTATTTATGTGGCAGTAGTCCTCGCTACCTGCACTCGACTTCCGTGTTGTTCGGAACTGCAGCGTTATAAAAACTTTGAGTGGAGTGTACTACGACTACACCTCGGTCTCGGATTTCTCCTAGGTGTTACTATTGTTGCGTAACTCTATCCTTCAACTTTTTCGTTTTTTTTTTCATTTCGTTCTTCATCTCCCATTACAGCTTAGGTGCGTTCATTGCTTCAATTTTTGCATGAGTGGACTACATTCTTCTATGGATTCATGATTAATTATTTTGTATTAACCAATAAAAACATTGCTTTCACCAATATTATCCTACACTATAATACAGTATGTATAATATATTATATTCTTTATCGTATAGATTATATTATTAGCATTATATCACCTTGTATTATCTACCTTGTATCTAATTGATATTACTAACGCCGCCAACATTAGTAATGCCTAACATATCCTAACCCCAGTGGGGGACGCACAGAGAGGGGGGGGGGGGACGGGCGCGTGTCCCTTCTCGAGAATGGATCGCCGAATTTCGAAATCACTTTACAAAAAAAAATAAAAGCTCTTTTCCAGCTTATTTTTATTAGTTCATTCCAGTGGCGGACGCAGGGGGGGGGGGCGCCTCTCCCTGAGAATGGGTCGCCAAATTTTTGAAATTAATTTACAATACATATAAAAATCTTGTACTAGGTTATTTTTATTTGTTTATTCTCATTATTATTCTGCCTCCGCCACTGGTTCATTCAAATTATACTGTCTAAAATAATTACTAATAGCTATTTGATTTTATAATTAATATTTTTAGTATTTTTATTTCCCATCCGGGTCCCCAAAACGGTGGAGATCTCGAATTTTTTCCCACGCCCGCCCCACCCGCTGCCTAGCATATCTTTTTATATGAACTGGTGGCAAGTTAATTACAATATTCCATATTTTTGTACCGTTCTGCTAAGTACTTATTGTTACTGTTGATATCATATTATTTCAATTTTATTTGAACGTTTTTTTTTAAATTCAAAAACCTCGTAATAGTTGCGTTTGATTTCTTTTTTTAGTCTAAATTGACTTTTTCCTGCCACAGAGACTTGGCTTCACTTCCTCTTTAATTTTGTTATTAAACATCAAGATATTTTACTATATTCATATTCTATATATTTTCTCCTGTATATTAAAGTCTCCAACCTATTTTTTTTACTTCAACATAAATGTACCAAGAGCTCGTTTACTTTTTCAGAACAAGATTAGTCTGAGGGATAAGCTCCGCCCTAATTGCTCACCCACTCCGAATTAGTACTCTTGGCCTATTATAATCAGAATCACTACGGTAATAGTGGTTGGTTTTACCGGTAAAACCTGACGGGGAGGGACCATTTCACGCACATTCCAGCTACTATTTTCATTGTTCATTGCTCAGTGTTCAAATGCAATGTGGAAAAAATCTCCACTCGTGGAAAACATCTAATTTTGTCTCATAAAAGTGTTTGTTCCCAATGCGAAGGTAAAAGGTAAATTGGCAGGGCACTACGTACAATTACTCTTATATCGTATATATCGTCATTTGATGCACTAGTTGCTGGAAACACGTCATAAACAACATTAAGGTGAAATGGGTGCATGGGCGCGCAGAGGAGGGAGGTAGCGAAAGGAGGTAGCAGGAGTCATCCAGAGAACTTATATTTTTATGCAAAACTGGAGAACAGAATGAAGCTGGTACAAAAATACCATTTGTGAAAGCAGTAACCAGGGAAATGGGGTGTCATCTGAGCGAACTCCTCTATAGATTTTACAAAATTTGAAAGAAATATGAAGGGACATAGCTCTTAATATGCAAGTAGCTGTGGTGTGAAAATCTGTGCACCAGAACCCCCCCCCTCCCCATCGTGCTCTTACGATGCTACCATTTTCATCAAAATACACCATTCATAGCATATATGTACAAACAAAAAGTGCTGCTCCAGTGGATTCGCATTTAAAATCGTGTGCTGGTACGTCGATTATTCTCCTGACTGAACTGTGAACTATGATTTATGAACTGGAAAGCAATAGACCGTGTTGATAGGGGGGGGGCATGTAACAGCAGATAGAATACTCAGGCGACTATATAATACTCAGGCAGGACATGGCGCGATATCTGAGATGACTTCATTGAAGGTGGTGATTGTCATGACATGTGCTGATATAGAGGATGTCCTAAAGTTGTCCTCGCCCTTGAAGTGGCTCCCACTGCTGCAGTCAAAACTGTTCTCCATGATCTGTTCTCCAAGTACATTACAATTGTCCGAGAAATCATTGGAAGACGCTTTCTCTCATTAAAAGTGTAAAAAAAATGCAGGGCGTTGGAGCAAAGTGCGAAGTTACTTCCGGTTTCCTATCAATCATTTGAAACAAATTCATTTGTCCACCTTTTGTTTCTATTACAGGATCCATAGGCCTCTTCCTTGGTGGCCCGAAATTCCTCGCCATTGCTATTCCTTGAAATTTTCTTTGGTCAAGTTGGGTTACTTCAGATTTTCTTCCTAACCCTCATGTATTTGAGTATCTTTATTTATTATTTTTTACTTATCTCACCATGTTCAGCTGTTTCTTACTCTGTTTTCGCTCGAAAGAAAACAAGCATATGTGTCTTTCTTGTAGTACACTTCTACACCTTTGAGCTCACCAATCGTTGCGATTCAGTTGCGGCGATTTATAGCGGGCCAATCTAACTTAGCGAGGATTTCATCAAGCGTTTTCATTTTCAACTGCTATTTCCAAGCGTTCTGTCCAGGCTCACTCAATAAGCCCTTGATCATTGGCTGAGGAATCGCGCTGCGGCGAGATTGCTCGCCAATCGCACCTTGATCATGCTTTTTTGGAGTGGGCAGCGATTCCTTCCGTTTCTTGTGCGATCGCATCGCATCGGCCAGACAGAGCGACGCGATTGAAGAGCAAGCTAATTAGCTGACATATGATTTTGTGGAATTGTTACTGATTGTTTGGTTAGTATGCTGAGCCTAAAGAGCACAAAATCTAATCGCGGCGATTAAGGAGCACGCGATCGAGTCGCGGCAATTTTATCGCCCATGCAAACGCAATCGCGGCGATCAAATAACGATAGTGAAAATATAATCAATGGTGTAAATATAGAAATATTATCGTCTCACATTTTTCAAAATAATTTTACTGTTTTTATTTCATTTGTTTTCAAATGGCAAAAAATAAAACCCGTCAATCGTATTTTCTAATATTTCCACACCCATTTTAACCTTTGAGCGATTCTCCTAATGGTTGATTTTACCGTGGGAACTGGCTCAATATTCTCTGGAGCTTAAAATTTTCCCTTTTGTGAGTGAAGGGTCGTATATTTGAGGGAAAAATGAACCCACCCCAGCGTCCTATCCCCCTCCTGGATTTCAGGAAATTGCGAAATTTCCTTCGCCTCTAGTTCTCCTCTTTCTTGCGATTTCCTCAGTACTCTTCTCCATTTCAGAAAATTCCAGAAATTACTTTTCTCAGGTTTTTACTATTCTGGAAGCTATTCTTCATAACTTTACAGCACTAAATGACTTACCTCAGGGGATAAAAATGTCGCTGCTCTAATTCCAGCCATTCCTCAGATTGTGCGCGGTTTTTCCCAGCGCTCTGCTCCATCGTTCCATTACTCTCCCAGTGTCACTTTTTCGCTTCACTGCACACACCTCTGCGGCCAGTAAGCGGTGTTAAGGTCGCCATCATCTAATTAGGCGTTAATGAGTTCGCAAACGCGCCGCGTACGACGTAAATCGTTCGTTCGCGGATCAACAACTTTTTCTTCATGTTCCTTCCCATTTCTTCCTCTTTTTTCTATTTCATCAAGGCTTCCTGCTTCCTGCTGTGCTTGTTTTCCTTCATAATATTGTATTTTTACATTTACCCTGGTAAATAGCAGTGCTCCACGAGTGATCAAGCCTCATTTCAGGTGAGCGTTGCTCGGGCTATTTTCAACAACGTCAGCGAATTCGACGAGGAACTGCCTTTCGAGAAGGGTGACGTGCTGCGCGTGTTGAGCGAGCGACCTGGTGAGTTCTTCGCTAGCGCCTAGCCTAATTGGTGTATGCGTTCAAATCCGGGACATTCCACTTTTTATTCATTTTTCATGCAATCTCGCCCGAAACATATTGGTATTGCCACATATGTATTTGGCTTCTACTTGCTGGCAGATTCTTAGCATTCCGTAGTATAAACAGCAGGGATGAGCGAATTAGCGGTATCCGTCTATCCGTTTATCCATAGGCTTTAGCCTACCCGTTATCCGCACTGTTATCCGGGTTTTGAAAAATGTTGTATCCGCTCATTCCTGATATACAAGCGCGTTCAGCCAAGCAGACTCAGTAGCACGCAGCGCAATCTCGTTGCATGCGGCAGGTGACTTTACCACATAAAAAGTATAGACGCCCTTGCAAAGAATTATGTATGTAGAACGCCATACCCTGCGAGGCCGCTGTGGGCAAGCTCGGCGATCGGTCAACTAATGCCACCGGCCAATCGCGACCCCGTCGCCCTCTCCAGAAATAGGGCAATTTGTACTATGTGCGTGCGTCAGTAGCGCGTCAGACGCACGCATCCAGTTCGGAGGAGTCCCTTGGAGGCCGGTGAACGCGGCACATGTATACATCCTCAATGAAAAGAACGCGCGACCACCGCTAGGCCGCAAACGCGTGCGTCTCAGCTGCTTCAGCAATGCGACAGGGCCTATCCTTCATCATATAGACGCACGCGCGTCACACACGCGCATCTAGTATAAATTGCCCCTATAATGCGCTATACCCATGAATTTTACCCGTAGGAACATTCTATGAGGGTATTTATGGTTGACGCGCGTCAAATTTGACGCGTCGGCCTTTAATTTCTCGAAGTTTTCGCGTTGTCTCTATGCGGCGGAAATAGAAACGCATTTTGTTCGCGCGGCTGTCGCGACGACAAGACCAGGAACATTCGTGCTCCACTAGGAATTCCCTTCTCCTCTCTCTTTTGCATTGTATATCGTCGCGTCAAATTCGACGCGCGTCAACCATAAATACCCTCTATATCAATGGCGCCGCTCCACCTTAGGATCGATTTGCGGTTTTCACATGAAAAGTTTCCAGAGGGCGCATGCATCACTGAGATTACCCGGGGTAAACCTGCAAAACAAACATTTACCCATCGTTAAAACGGACGTCAGCGCGTTTACCCCGGGTAATCTCAATGATGCATCTAGGCCTAGTAGCTGCTGATGACGGTGGTATGCATGCGGAGCAAGACTGGTTGGAAACTCCGCAACTTTTGGTGAGTTTGGGTGCGGAGCTAGCGAAGGAGGGACCAATCGTGTGAGGAGCATTATATCGTACGAGGCGGGAGGGGGTGAGATCTCGTGGTTTCGCGCAATATTGCACAAGTATTGAACTTTACAAAAATGATGCATCTGAGACAGATGGTCATTGAGGATGGTCAAATCATAGCCGAATCCTTTGTGATTGAGGCGCTAATTAAGAAAGTTTGTTTTTGAATGAAGAGTCATGCCTCCTACTTAACGTTAATGTTAGTTTCTACAGTGATTCCACTGAAATCGTTTAGTGACAACTTTTTCAAAGGTATTTCCGGCAATTTTCCTATCATATTCCTCTACCATCTACATTTTATGCCCCTTTAATGCTCGTTATTCTCATCATCTCCTTAGCGCGTACGGCGACGATGGGTCAGTTATTCCTGGTATGCCGCATTTGAGTGAAGCAAGAACTTACTAGAAACATTCGTAGCGTTTTTACCCCGGGACGTGCCCGGTCAACTCCATTATCTGCTCTCGCCTCCCGGTTTTTCCGCCCATTCAAGTCAATGTTTGTGTTCACGAATTAGTGTTTCACAGTATTCCCCAACAACATGTGCGTTCAGTTGAGGCATGTTGGGAATTTCGCGGACGCTCCTACAGCCAGCGTAGAATTTTCACGAAATTTTGATGGCATTGGTTGCAGTAGCGGCTTTCTCATTCGATGAGTTGTCCGTAATGCCTTTAGAGAGATGTGCTTTCCTTTTGAGGGCTTGATACTTCCTACTATCCTTCCTCTCGCTTCTTCTTGCTGCTTGGCGTCATTATTTCTTTCTTTCCTTTGTCTCCACAACGAAGCAAAGGAATCCTACTCAACCGAAAGGAACAAAGAAATATGAAAAGAGAACTCCTTCTATTTCTTACTTGTTTGTCGCCTTGGGTTCGGATGCATACTTGAAGTTACCAGTGGCAGATGTGTTAGCATACTTAAATTAACCCTTTACCAGGCACAGTTTACCCTTTGCAATTCATTCTATCCTTTTTATTTTATCCTTTACCCATAATTGATGTTTTCTATGTCCAGCTGCTACCCAAGTGTAGGTATTTGGTTACCCAACATCCCAAGGATACGCACTGGCCCTGTTGTTTTCAATCGGCGACGCTTTCTGAAACCGCAGGCATCATTGAGATTACCCAGGGAGGGTAGTGTTAACACCTTACGAACTTACCCATCGTCAACACGTCTACCCCGGATAATCTCAGTTACGCATCCTCGCCCTGATCAATTTCTTGACAAGTAATGTTATATCAATGGGTGTGATGGCTTAAGAGAAGCAGCTGGGTACAGTCAACGTAGGTAAAGGTAAACATGTCGCTGAGTGCCAAGTAAATGGTAAATAGGGGTATGTTAGCACGTTCACCGTGGGTAATCTTGGGTGATTCATCTGGGCCCAGAAGAAGTGTGAGGAAACAGGAAGTTAGGGGGCATTTAACCATAGTCGGAGCGAAAATTCTTGATCTTACCTAGTATGTCACGGAATTTTCGACAAAATCTGTGGGTCGGTTCGAAAATTTATTTATTTGTTTATTTCCATCATCAGGAATTTTGGGCTGTGGTGACAATGGCTTAGTAATTGTGCCACGAAACATAAGCTACGTACCATGTGAAAAGCGTGATTTAGGCGAATTTAGCCAAAATTCGAACGGAATCGTGTGGATTTCCCCGAGGTTTTGCCAGGAGAACTCCCGGACTGTACCGTGGGTATACGTAGATCCAAAAGTGACATGTTTTCCCACGGTTTCCTTATGGGGAAAGTGTACAAAGTAGTAGCCAAGTTAGAAATTCAAAGTCGTTCTTGCTGTTCCTCTCATTTTTCGCTTCATTTCAACCCTCTATGTAAAGTGCTGTGGTACTGCCTCAAATCTGGGGCGTTGCTTCAATCTCTGTTCATCTTTACTTGTTTTTCTTGATGATGATTCACTAACTATCCGATTATAACACCATTTAGCACAGTAGATTAGAAAATTTCTGATAAGGAGGATATAAAACCAGTCACCTTGCTCCACCACAAATTTCCTAAACTGAGGATGCAGAAAACCAAAAACATAGACTCTCCATATTAATTGCTTGATAGATGCATGTAATCGATTCAGCGCTATCGTTGTGGTGAATTCATTAGCTTTTTTTTTGCTTCCAGACGTCCGTTTCATTTGCAGCTGAGGCATATTCTGCTTCCTCTGGTTAGCGTTTCCCTAAACTAAAGCAGGCGTTCTATTTTTTCGTGGAACCATCTTATTTTCTAGGTACAAGGTGCAGCAAAAGTATTTGAACAATTTTAATCGATCTACAAGACATGAGTGAGAGTAATTTCGAAAAAATTTGTGTGTCGACAGTTCAATTTTGACCATAAATAGTATTTTTACTCCCAAAACTTCCTCTACTGGTAGCAGTGTAAGCATGAAAAAAGTAGCCTGTATGTAGCTGGTGCTGCTACCAGTTACGGACGCACGAATTACGAGGGATGGGGGGGGGGTGTGGGGAAAAGATTTGGGTCTCCAGCGTTTTGGGGACCCAGAAGGAAAATAAAGTTAATAAACATATTAATTTTAACAATAAATAGTAGATAATCAATATTTAAAAAATAATAATGGAAATAAACAGATAAAAATAAACTAATACAACATTTTTATATGTATTGTAAAGTAATTTAAAAGTGCCTGAAAAACTTCAGCATTGGGTGGAGGGGGTGGTGAAATCTCAGCAACCTTGCTGTAACCTCGTTGCCTCTGCCGCAGCACTACATATCTCATCGAACGCCTTTCTGCGATCAAAGTCAATGTTTACCCTTCAGAGGTAACATGCATGAAATTACCCCGTGTAGACATCTAGACAGGGTATAGTGGACACTCCACCAATTTACCCATCGTTAATACAGCATCGACTCGTTTACCCTGAGTAATATCAGTGATGCACCCATGCCCAGATTTGCAGTTAGAGTTCTTGTGACGCAGCCACCATCTGCTATGAGTTTCTATTTATTTTTTCGGAAAAAAATTCTGGTCTCAACGTATTCCTGACCACTGCGTGGTGTGAGTAATGGCCTGTGTCAGGCTGATTCATCTTAGCACTTTTTTCCATCGTTCGAGGCTCACTCAGTGGTGAAAGTGAAGATATTTCTGCCATGCTGCGTTATGTACTCTCATGTTGAGAGTAAATAAAATATGAATAACTGATTTCTCTGAAAGAATTTGCTCATATTCATATTCAGCTATCCGAATAGATTTGGTATGTCAGACAAGAGTGTTTTCCATCACTATGAATCCTTTTCTTTAATTTTGGAAGCATAGAATTTGATGTGCTCAGCTATCACCCCCATAATTTCCGTTGTCTTTCCACAATTTTCGATATATCCTGTATCTCAACTAACTGGACTTCTTCGTATTTTCAAATATTCTCTTGCACAATGCTAATACTTCACACATATTGATTCCTCCACGTTCAGTAATCACTGGAAAATAGCCATGGCACCACACTCGAAAAGACCATGGCACGACACTCATTTGGTCTGCCGCGCCACGTACGTGATGCGGCGCGGCAGACCAAATGAGTGGTTTTCTGTGGAGGAAATTGGTCGACCGGCACTAAATGTCCTCATTCTACATACTTATTTTGTGAGAAATAGAAAGAAAGCTACCGTGGGGATTTAACGTATGTACAGAAGGGCCAGAAGGAAGATTCAGCAGCCAACGCTGCTCCGAGGTGCAAAGTTTTATATCGTTCGTGGGTTTTTCTCTGCACCTCTGTTATTATAGTAGACAGAATTAGCTTTGATTAAGTACTATCCGAAGCATCAATGTCAACTCCAAGGATTTTGCTGTAAGGGCCTATTTTTAATCCATTCCCGTTCCCCATTCACCCTCCCCACCCTGCAACCACTCTGTGACCACACCTTTACACATGAATGAAGGAGCTTGTCTAGTCGCGAAGTTTTTCAATTAATTCGCAATTAATTGCTCGTTCCTGCGCACCCGTTGAAATGCTAGCACTTAATTGGTGAAAAACGATTTCGCCAGCAGACATGGTCACACTTTTCGTAGGCTTAGCACAGAAGCGAAGTGAGCGGGTGCGCATGCGGGTTTTCTGGAAGGCTCGATTATGTACAATGTGGTTTTCCGTGTTTTTAAGCCTTTGATACCAGGAAAGGGGGTGAATCGGGCCTGTTTTGGTTGAAGACGCGATATAATTGCGGGATTAAAGTATTGAACCTCTACTTCTGAAAACATTGCTGTACAAGAGAAGCGAAAGATGGAAGACTTCCATAATTTCCATAATTCTCATAAGTATTGGATAAAAATAACAGTTATTCTTTTAATTCCAGGATTTCTGAAAGCTTATGCACAAAAGAGCAACGTTTTAGTTTCCCTGGGCCAATATTTAGCTTCCATGTTTTTGGTTGTACGCTGATATGACTAACAGTACGAATAAACAAGTGAATAAATAGAAAAGTAAATAAATAAATAAATAGCAAATAAATAAATATGGAAATCAGTAAATAAATTGAATAACTCTAGAAGCTAAGATGTGTGAGATCTTTGCTCAAAATACAGAAACATTTTGGTGTAGTACGTCGTGAAAGAAGGGGGCGTGGTCATCGTTCTGCCATTGGTCCTTTCACAAACCCTTCCCGCCATATTATGTACTCATATTCAATATGCATGAAAGAGACTATTCCTTTTTTCTTAATAAACCGGATGAGTTAATATGAATAATTAATATGAATAGCAATTAATATGAATAACAGTGTCAATAAACAAGTGAGTAAATAGGAAAGTAAATAAATAAATTAGCAAATAAATAAGTATAGAAACCAGTAAATAAATTGAATAACTACAGAAGCTAAGATGTGTGAGATCTTTACTCAAAATACAGAATCATCTCGGTGTAGTGCGTCATGAGAGAAAGGGGCGTGGTGACCGTTCTACGATTGGTCCTTTCAGAAACCGTTCCCACTCTATTATTATATGCATGCATATCCAATATGCATGAAAAAGACTGCTCCTTTCTCCATAATAAACCGGGTGAGCGAGTCGTTATCAATGAGCCAACGCTGCTCAAACGGGCCAATCGTAGAACAGTGGCCACGCCCCTTTCAGCGCAATCGAACGACTTGCTAGTAAAATCTTGATTACTTGTCACTTTGTTTTTACTTTTTAAGTTTTCAATTCCTATTCTAATTTTCTTTTCAGAAATCGAGGGTATATCCGACGGTTGGTGGCTGTGTGTGGACCGAAACGGCAGGAAAGGACTAGCACCGGCCAATCGACTACAAGTCATGCACCGATTCGACAAAGGCGTAAGTCCCTCTGTTGCTTGTTCGAGACGCGCGCGCTTCTTTCCACGACCGGGGCTGAACTCGGTCGCGCCGCGCCGCCGCTTTGCCTCATTGCTACCTCATCGCCGTGTTTGCCGAGGGATTGCGCTGCGAAGTTGTTTGACTTGTCGAAGTAGTTGTACATACTAGCTGCCGACGATGCGTGTGCGTCCGTGCGCGTGCGCGCTCCCGCGTCCGTATGCCCTTTCAATGAGCCACCATCATCGGTGGTGCTGATCGCTCCGTCAATTGATTTCCGAAGTGAATTCGAGTAGTCAACAAGTTTTTCTGTGGGTTGGATGAAGTTCATCGTTTGACGGCTGACTCATCCGCTCGTGACGAGCGCGAATTCGGTGGCGAACGGCGCTGTGTGTTAGTTAGTTACGTGGGTTCTGTCTGTTTGATCATCAGCTGCCCAGCCGTTCGGCTCCAGAGCTCATCTCTCTAAATAACTGTTCGCTACCTGATCCATGTTGTTTTTGTGTATCAACGGGCCTTTTTTATTGACTTCTATTCCTGCTTTATTCCCTCGATCAACGAGCACCATGCGGTAATATTTATAGCGCAGTCTCATAAAAATTACAGGAATTTTCCTTATTTCGCTAACTCTTCTCGTTCTATGAGAATCCTGCGCTTTCATTCAACGCCTTGCATGGTTTAGATTTTTGCTTCCCGGTATTCAAATTTCCTCCGGGAAACTCGTGCAGTTCGAACGAGTTTTCCGGACAAAATTTGATTTTTTTCACTGCCCTGCCAAAGCCTCGCTCAGGGATATAGGACTGGTCAGCTTTTCAGTCCCACACGTACGCTCCTCGTTGTATGCGACCCGACGTTTTAGTAGTTAAGATCCCACCACTTTTTGGGAGCGTGGGGCAGCAAGTTCAAAAACGAAAATTTTTATGGAGTTCATTATACATTTAACTGATCAAGTATGTACTGTGAACTTCAGACGGCTATAGACAAGTGGTGCGACCGCGGCGCGGGCACTCTGGTTGTCTGCTGCACCTCCCGAAGCAGCGGAAACGCACGATATATCGCACGATGTATCGATTTTCCCCCGTGTCTCTGCCCAGCAGGCACGCTACCTCGGTGCAGCAGACAACCAGAGTGCCCATGCCGTGGGCTCTCTTCTTGTCTACGGCCGTTTGGAGTTTACTGTATAGAAGTTTCGTTCTCGGGGACAAGGTGTGCGCACGTAGGTCCAAACTGCTGACGTGTGCTATGGACAATTCGTGTAGATAACATGAAAGTTATTTTGATTGATAACGATTCCAGTTTAGACAAATCCGTGATTCAGAACATTTTCGGGAACGTGACGTAACCCCTGAACACCCCCGTCAACACTAATTTTAGCGATATCGATTCCGATAATTATCGATTTTGGGAGGCGCATCGTTGTTGTTGCAGCTGAATTAACCACGTGCGATCAATACGTATCTTAATCGTTGTCGCCTATGGGACAGAGATGCAAGGTGTGACACTTTAATTAGATCTTCGTAATGCGCACTCTTAAATCTTCTAGGCTATTTAATTACCTGTTGCTCAAAGTTTTTTCCCTTAAAATTTAAATTTACCATAGTATGAAGTTGCCTGCGCCCCTTGCCCTCATTTCACTTCGTAAAGCCCTGAAATGCCTTAGAACCACCATCTTGGGGGCTGTAAGATTCGAAAATTCACTTCCCTGAAGAACTCTGTCCACGTCGAGGTCACCTCCTGTCCGTTGGCCGGCCCTCTCTCGTCTGCGGACGTGTTTCGCCAATCTTGTCATTGACAAAACAACCAAGGGCAACTTGCACTGTATAAATCACTCTGCCGACGTTCATCTTCGAAGAAAGTAATTGCAGTCGAGTCGTTCGCCTTTTATGGCAACTTGCATTATGGACGGCGCAGCGCTGTGGATTAGTTTGCTAGTTCCATTTTGATTTCAGTTCGAGGGAGACCTTGAAAGGTAGGTAGTAGGAGTGGTTGAAGGATTAGGTTGTTCGGACAACATTTACTTAAAAGGGTTCGAATTTGTTAAGTGGTTCATTTGCTTGTTGTGGGGAAACTTCAGTGAACAATAGATGAGAAAAAGAAGAATGAAAGAAATGCAGGAAGAAGTACTCTTAATTATTTATTTATTTACCTTACCCATAACACACTTAAACTTACCTTAGCGTACTCTTACCCATGACGAACAAACAAATCCTACAAAAGGATCTTACGAAATAGAAATAGTTGTCTCTAAGAACTCCGTACAATCCGAGTCTTGAGAAGACGCTGATTCCAACGATATACAACATTCCGCCGAAAATGCGGAAGAACCAATTTTTAAGCCCTCTAGTTTGTGGGCACCCAGGGCGGGGCTTCCATTCGACACTGAACTTCTGCCACATCCATTTTGCTGGAGCCGCACTCGTGCAACATGTTCGACATGTTCGGTTATCGATCGGTAGCACCTAGACACCAGCATGCGATTATCGATCGATTACATCGAACATGTCGAACATGTTGGTGGAGTGCACCCGTGGCAAACGCGTATGTGCCAGAAGTTCAGGACCTGGATGCATCATTGAGATTACCTAGGGTAAACGTTTCGACGATCATGTTCGCGGTGGGTGAATTTGGGTGGGGTAACATATTTACCCTGGGTAACCTCATTGATGCGTGGGACTGCGTAGTGAGTGAAGCCGCCGCCCCAAGTCCTTTCAAAATTGAGGACTTGGAAGATAGTTAGTCCTATTCTTTCTTTAGGGGAAATGTATATTGTTGTGATCTTTGTTTCCTTACGAATTCAATGATATAAAAATCTGGACAAAATTGACGTGGATTGCTGCTGTTTAACCTGTCACAATGACACCAACTTCTAAATTTGACTTGGAAGTATTTTTCGAAACAAATACGTAAGCTTTTAGCCTTCAAAGTGCTCTCTCGGCTGATTTTACGCCAGTGCAGTGAATCACATCAGCGATTCATGTCTCTAAGCGAACTGACTCCCGCATGTTGTTTGAAAGCAAAGCATAGCAAACATGACTGTTCCATTATAAAGATATGCAAAACGGAAAACGGCGCACGGATACAGAAAAAGAATAAAAGGAAGAAATATAGGTGGAGCTCGGTTTAATGAACGTTTTCTTCTCTTGCAGTTTTTGACGTCTCTGCAAACGGGAACCAGTCATACCGGCATTGATGTGGAAACAGTTTTACTAGTCGAGCACCATTACAATACCAAGAACAAATTTGGTTTTAAGCAGAATTCCTCTCGCATGAACGAGCCAGCCTCCGAAACGCATTTTGCTTAGTTTTTGGAAAGTGAGGGTAATTAGATCTTGCATTCCTTGAAAAATTCAGAAATTTGGTTTCTGACATTGTGTCGTAATGTCATAGTCATATTCTGTCCACTTCACAATGTGTCATATTAGTACTGTGCGTCCCGTACGCGACCAAAATGAGCATCGGTGCATAAATCAGCGCTAAACGCACTACTCTCCAGAATTGTCATTGCGATGCGTCGTAAAGACGCGTTATATCCACTACTGCTCTAGTGCTTTTGGATTACTGTAGGCTCTCCGAGTGTCAGCCACCCCATTTTTGCTTTAACTTTAACAGACTCCCTAATGGAGCGCTTTATATCCGCAATACAGTTCAGGACAGGCTAAGGCCTCTTCTATCAAATCTATGGATTATTCTTGCATCAGTTGTGGTATTGCGTTTCCTCCAGTTATACTCCTCGGGGAGTATAGCTATTTCGTCGCTGCAGCAGCGGCGGCAGTGGTTTTGGTACATATCGATTGATCGTGGGCTGACGACAGCGCGCGGCGCTCCGCTCGCGATCGATATGCACCAAAATCAAGGTCGACGCGCAGTTGAAAGCACTATGCTCTTTGAGAAGTACAGCAGCAGCAGCTTTTAACTGTAGCCTTATTTTATATTTCAAGATTCAGAACAGTAGTACTGTACAACCGAATAACGCGATAAATATGTTCGAATTCGAAAATTCGGTTTCTTATAACTTGAATTTTCAAGTTTCTGAGGAAGTGCAAGAAAAATAACCCTTGAGAATTGACGACAAGGGGTTCGGAGCTTTCTGTTTTCTCAACATCCGATTTTTTTTGCATCTGGTTCTGAAGTTATACATAGTTAAACTTTTTTTTTATTTTCAAGTTTTTTGATTCCTAATCGGTCCTAATTGTATTAGATCCATCGCTATTTGAATTTCCCGAGAGCTCCCATGAACCCTTCCTGGAATAAGAAACCTTTAGGTTAGGTAAATTAGGTAACCAATTGAGGTGGTTCTCATCTTCAGTGGGTGAGCGATTAAAAACAACAAGTGAACTGAGTATTACCTCGCAATTTTGGTCCCTGGTAGTTCTCTGGAGCGGCGCACATGTGCATATTTGCTCTGGTAACCTCAAGTGGATTCAACGAACACTTTCCAATTCCGATGGGTTACCTTGTTTGTGTCCACTGACTTGTAGTGTTTACTCAAGGGGTCGTTTTTACTGGACCTTGATGCATCATTGGGTTTACCCAGGGTAAACGTCATGAAATCCGTGTTAACGAGGGTTTATTTTTACCCACGATAATCTGAGCGATGCATACCGGCTCTGGATTAGGCAGACCATGGATCCTTCCAGAAAATCCCCCCTCCACCATTTTCTTGATGTTCAGAGCAGCTGAACATTCGCGGCGAAAAATCCATGCAACCTGATCGTTTCATGTTTCACATAGCGGCGAACATCTGTTAGTCGTCTTCCGAATGACCGTGTTTTCGACGTTTTTTCTGCGTTCGACCTCCGCGTCAAGCCAGCCAGCCGGGCTGGACCACGCCCATCATCACCGACACCGACGCCGACGACCACACCCTTGCTAGGCTGAGCGGCCGGCGCGAATCAGCCGGACGACCTCGAATTTTATATGATCAGTTGAGTGGTTTATTAGCGTTCGTTTCTCATCAGAAGGACGTGCGCCCGTTGTTCTGCGCCCCGGCCTTGGTGACGGTTCTTGGGGCACATCTCGAGCTTACCCTTAGGCTTACCCATGCTCTAAGCTCTCTGACCTTATGCCACCTAAAAGAACCTGTTCTTCTACGCACGCGCCACCTGGGTGGTGCCCGGGAGAATCGGAATCAGAACTGCTACGGCACTAACACCTTAATGCATTTCCCATTTGACAGAACTTATCGTCGTAATTGTCGTCGTCGCGCTGCCATTTTCTACGTCGACTCCTCTCAAATCTACTGC
>JARK01001448.1:407942-467120 GCA_000688135.1 Ancylostoma ceylanicum | reverse complement strand
CCCCCCCCCCCCCCCCCCCCCCCCTCTCGCCCAATTTCTGTATCCGCCACTGCTTCCCCAGAGATACTGTTCTGCATGAATGGCACGCCTGTGTGGTGTAAATAAATAATTAAATAATTAAATAAATAAATAAATAAACCTGGAACCACCCTCCAAGGATATTCCAGGGAAAGAAGTCACGTATCATCGTCGGGGCAGTTGAAACAGAGAAGCCCACTCATGCACCATTATAAGAAATTTCTGAAACAGGATTTTTTTTACGAATATTGTTTTTTTTTCATTTTTTTATTTTATTGATTTTGCAGCTCCAAGGCTCGTCGATCACACAGTTTTAGCGCCAGCGCTGTTAACCGTCCTCAGCCATCACCTTGTCCATTAAGGTTCCCGCCGCCGCCCCACCAGCGCCTTTGTTTCCCCATTTCGCTTTCGTTTCCACCTTCAAACTTCTGCTACTATAGACGTACTGCAAAACAATTCTACTGCTACTTGTTGTGTTACTTTACTCCTGCTACTTGTTGTGTTTACTGCAGTTCCCGGCAGCATTACGGCGGAAGCACCGATGATCTATGCGTGTCCGCTTCGCTCATAACCTGTCGCCCATCGTCTTGGTCATTTCATAAGCTGCTCCTGGGGTGGGTACCACTGCTGAGGGCTCTCTGATCCAGAAAAAGTGCGATGCGCGCGGTTTTTGTCTCTTATGATGCGTCAATTGAATTTTGCTGGGATTGTCGCTGCATTAATTTCTCTGCTCTTCATAGAATTATGGGCCTTGACGAAGAAAAATCCACGAATCCTTGTTTTCCGTGGTAGGATCCCTTCACTTTAAATATCCGGGAACACAGGCTGGTACAGCTCATGGCTGTGTGATTTTTCAGCATGTGACAACCAGCTGATAGTGTAACAGGGAATGGCATTGAAGCTGTCGTTTTCTTACGAAGGAATCCCTGCTGTGCATGATTCCTGAAAATCTGTGGAATATTCGCCCTCCATTCCACATTATACCCCGTAGAGCCTGGATGCATCATTAGTATTACTCAGGGTAAAAGTGTTGATGCTCAGTGTTAGCGATGGGTAAATTTGTGTGGTGTTAGCTCGTTTACCCCGGGTAATCTTAACTATGCATGCGGCCGCAAGTCACCCATTTTTGATAAAAACAGTGAAATTCCCAGTAACTCTACTTATGACCCTTCTTATGCAGCTATTCCACCTGACTGCTATTGGCTGTTTACTATGCTTTTGGCGGAACTAATGCCGGAAAACACCTGAGACGTGCCGTTTCTCGTAAACAATTCTTGTTGTAAAGGTTTCGTGCTCGCTTGCAGTTCATATCATCATGCGTTCAGAGTCTGGCAGGTTCTGGATTTCTCCGGTTCTTCAAGGAACATCTGAATATTTCCATTAATATTTTTGAAAATCTTGAAAAAAGACATTTATGCGTTGCTTATTTATATACGTCGTTATACATGCTCCTTTTTTAAGGTAAACACCTGATTAATTGACTCATCTACGCACTGTACATACTGTTGTCATTTAACTATATTATTTATTTATTTATTTATTTGTTTATTTATTTACTTATTTATTTCATACTCCCGTAGGCGCACCTCAATTGCCACAACATCATAAAACTTGTAGTATTTCGGGGTTCTTAACCAATTAACTGAGCACTGTCACCTTATTTCATTCATTCATTCATTCATTCATTCATTCATTCATTCATTCATTCATTCATTCATTCATTCATTCATTCATCCCATTCATTCATTCATTCATTCATTCATTCATTCATCCCATTCATTCATTCATTCATCCCATTCATTCATTCATTCATTCATTCATTCAATTTCACATGTTTCACGCACACTAATTTCACACGAATAAAGAAGTTGTAGAATTTTGTGTTTCTAACCACTCTCGGGCATTTTTTCCACGAAGACTTTCTCCATAAGTTCTTCCCAGGCTTTTCTCCCCTTCCGTGCCACGTTTTTCTTCCTTCTACCACGAGACCTCTAGGTTTCCCGGCCATTGTTATTATAGTGGGGCAGACGGGGCGCGCCCTTCGTTATCTCCGATGCTCATCTTTTGCGGTTGTGTGGGAGTTACACCGCAATCAACAAAAGAAACCTTTGGTTTATGATCCACTCCGTGGTGGTGATCACATGAATTGAACGTCACACGCAACATTGATGGATTGAGTAAATAAATTTCACAGAACATGCTACAATGGCGATTCGATCCTTGACTGTAAAATAAATGTTAAGTTGGTCCGACAGTCTCGCACCAAAATCCATTTTTTGATCCAGATCTTCTTTTCCTTGATTTAAAAATTTTTACCAGGTTCCATCCATGAACAATAAGTTATGATTCTTTAAAAAATGGGTAAAGTTTATTCCAAGAATTTCGGGTCATCTTGATATTTCGCGAGGATCATGCCTCCTTTTCTATCGCGCAGAACGTTTCATAGATATCCGGGCACAATACATTTATATGTTTCATCACTACATTGTGTTAACTTCCGAACCTCAATTAGACTTCGCATGTTAGGAAAGCCTCTGTCAGTAAAATCACATCTTGTCCACTACTCTCTCAGCTCTATTCAAGAGTGTTTTGTAGAGTTGGATTTATCACTCGTGAAGGCCATGAGAACGGATGCTCTTTCTGAGGGTTGGGTAATTTCATACCCATGAATATGATTACCCATGGGCAGTACCTGGGTGTATGAAACGCTACGTTTGGGTCACCGTTTGGGTCTTGTTGATGTCTGCCAATGGAACGTTGAATTTGTGTGGTGTAACACGTTTACCCTGGGTAATCTCTATGATGCATTGAAGCACTAGGTCTGCAAACAGATGCAGACCAGATCCAGAGTACCCACGGTGAAAGTGTTGGCTGCCGTCTTAACGATTAGTAAATTTGTGTGGCGCAAACATATTTACCCTAGGTAATCTCACCGATGCGTTAAATCCTAGGTCCATATGTAGATTCAGATTACTCAGGCCAAACGTGTTGATGCTCATGTTCACGACGGGTAAATTTGTGTGTTGCTAACGCGTTTACCTTGGGTAATATCAGTGACATGTTCGAGCCCTGGTTTGGAATCTACCTGTAATGGGTGACTTTGGTGGAATATTCAAACGCTAAGGCTGAAAGCCTGCAAAAATCTGTGTTGAATAATTTGTTCCCTTCTATCACATATATTTCACAGGGTAAGCGTGTTGACGCCCACGCTAACTATCGGCAAATTTGTGGGGTGTCAACACGTTTACCCTGGGTAATCTCAACAGTGCAAATGGCCTTTGGTTATTTTATTTGGCTCGATTTTTTGAAATTACGACTCTGTACAGTTCCTCTTACAGCTGGCAATGCAGGTGTTTTAGATAAGGAATTCTAAACAAGGAATTCTAAACATTCTCAGCACACAAGTTCCAGCCAGAAATAGCAGACCTTGCTAGAAGATGGTAAAAGTAGACAAGTATCCACGAAAACAGGATGGAGAGGGCTTCATAAGTCGATAATGTTTCTGTTTATTCCGTGTGTATTTTTGCACGGGCACTAGAAAGACTTCTTTAGAGCTAAGGCACGTGCCACCCCTAATTGAAATACAGAAGGGAATGGAGTTACAGTTAATGAAATATTATACTAACACGTTTACTGAGGTATTTCATGGCTAAGTAGCTTTCTTTCACGAGTTTTTTCACTACGCTGGTGCATAGTTTTCAAATCTCTTGCGGCTTCCTCTCGGCAAACATGTTCTCTCTTCCTTCCATGTCTCTACGACCACCTATCCCCCTTGTGCGATTTTTATGGGTCCTTTTTACGCTCACCCGCACAGTTCCTCACAATTTTTATTTCAGTTTTTTCAAGTTGCAAACCCGTTATTCGACGATTTCTACATGTTCAACCAGCAGTCAGGCTCCCCGTTCGACGATCCGTTCTTTCGAGGTACGCGTAGGTGTTTGTTTGGATGTGGGACGTTATGTCGTTGTGAGTTAATTGTGGCCAGCAAATGTCTTTTGTAAAAGTGGGCTGTGGGATCCGTGCCCGCGATGTCCTTGTAGTTGTGTTCATCGACCTGGATTAGGCAGCGTTTTCCATTTACAGGTCATTGCTTAGAAAAACAGAAAATGGTTTGGATTCGGAGGAGAAAATGACGTTTGTTGGTGCTAGGTCTACCAACAGTAAATCATTGTACAGAGGAAATGTGTGTCATTTTGTTTAACAAGGTAGTTTGTAACAGTACTACCTGCTTTCTACATCTGAGAGGCTTAACGCATCTCTTTGCAAAGACGTAAATGTCTGCTGTAGTAATTTATCGGGAAATTTTTCCGGAAAAACGGCACTGTTTGTCTTCCTCTCCTTCTGCATAAAATGTTAACGAAACCTGAACAGAATACAAGCGGGTTGAGGGATTCAGATGTCCTCTTATCTGAGAACCCATGTTGTTCCGCTGTGCCGTCAATACCCTTCGACTGAATGAGAGGAGCTCCGGTGTGCCTCTCACAGTCTGCATTCTCTTCATGTTCGTGGTTCTCTCGTCACTTTCGCCTGTTAGAATGCAATTCTCAAGAAGACACATGCGAACCCACCTTTGCTTTGCGTCTTCATCTGGCTGCAAAAATACAGCTCGCATTGAACTGCATACTGAGCTAAACATTCTTATTGTGAAGGGAGTTAGTATGCAGCTGTTTAGGGGCACCAATCGTATAACAGAAGCACCGCCCATTTTTTCTCAAGACGGGTAAAGTCCCGAACGTCCTTGTAAAAACTTTGTTTATTAGTTTTGAATTTATGTATTTTGCATATATTCACATTTTACATTTAAATTTGAATCATTTTCTTCATTTTCGTTCTGAACTTGTCCACAGAAAGGAAAAATTCCACATTTCAACTTCCATTCAGTGATCTTCAGCAAAACGGTTTTTCCTTTGCCAACATGCATCATCGGGATTGCCCAGGGTAAAGGCGTTAATCCCGAGTAAAAGACGGGTATTTTTCGAGAAAGTTAACACGTTTACCCTGAGTAACCTCAATGGTGCATACCGGCCCTTGGAATATCGTTTGGGGGGGGGGGGGATTCCCTCGGTGTGAATTTTTCGGGTCTCAACCAAAAAGATGCACTACTACTTCTGTTGTGACAAGCAAATTTGTTACCACGCAAACAATATTAATCGACTATCGCTGTTTATGCTATTTTTTAAATGGATGGAAAATCCTAATACAAATTCATTCAAGCCGAACTCTTCGACAAGTTGACGTATTCATCCATTATTTCAATTACAAAAACAAACAATCGAATCTGCTAGTAGCTCCTGTTGTTACTGTTTTGTGAAAATCCATGTTCAGCCACTAAGTCTAATTTTATCCACATTCATATTAACTACTTTTTATAACCCCTCCAAAAAATTAGTCTCCTATAGACCAGTGCTAAATGAGCAACGACATTTCTGGAGTTTTCTTACAAGAAAGATATGCACGAGAAAACTCAGCTCTTACCCGTTGTACGTATGTACCTTTGATATAACGTTTCGAAAGACAATATGAGAATATTTTATGAAAATTACAGTTTTCCATTCCAGATCGGACGCGAATGTTTCGAAATGACATTTTTGGGCGATTCGCTCCAGTGAGGAGGATGAACAGTTGCGATGATGCACTGAGAGGAGTTGGAGTTGTACGGAACATCCCCATTCGTGTTGAGGTGGGCTCTTCATACGTAAGTTTTTGTTATGGCTGTTCTGAAGAAACGGAGGAAGAATTCCTAGACTATTAACTGATTGATTTATTTATCCAATACACCGGAATGGTGCACCATAATCGCACCTAACATTATTTGCTAGTAATTGAATCGTGATAGACCTTTAAAAAATTGAATTATTTGAGAAAAAAGTGGAGGATTCCATCGTTAAGAAAAATCCAAGGAATTTCGGAAATGGTTCTGCATTTGTTGCGAATTCGCTGTTCTTTCCTCAGTTTTTACCGGTCTCCTAGCGCTATTCCCAGAGCTTCTTTGCCTTTCGCTCGCTACGAACTCGGCGCTAAGTGAAAGGGTTCTGTGAGACGTGTACCAGAGCAAACACTGGCGAACCGTGTTGACTTCTTCAAGTGCCTACACATATTTTCAGGGTCAGAGTGTCGAACCGAAAAACACAAACAGTTTCGTTGGCGGCGGACCCAGTCGTACTAACAATGCCAGTAATGGTGAAGGATTTCAGCGACGGTACAGTGAGAGCAGCAACGGACCGTCTACGCCTAAGGAGCTGAGGAGGGCGATGAGGTGAGCAGCGTCTTAAAGCTGAGACAATTTGTGTCTACCTCCAATTTTGCGAAAAGATCCACCTTCCTCTCCTGCCTCATTTCCCAGGCGCAGCATCCTCTCCCCCTCCCTCGCCTCCGAACCCGTCTCCTAACTCACAAAGCGATTCTAGGCCCGCTACGGAAGTACACTAAAGTCATGAGTTGTTTCGAAATTGTTTCTTTCACGCGAGAAGATACGGATAATGGTGAAAATACCACAACAGAGGCAGTTATAGACCACTCTGGCAGGATTTCAATTTTAAAAAACCTTGGAAAAACTCCCATCTCTCCACATCTATGTACCCATTTACTGGGATTCTATATTTTACCACAGACCCTTTTACCGGGCGGGCCGGCGTCCATTTCGGGGCCTCCAGAGCTAGGATACAAGGAACGATAACCAAGCAAACCAACGATGGTTACCCTGATTATAAACTACGTATTATTAGGAGATGCGAGATGCTAAAATTTATTTGCTGGCCAGGTTTTTTGCGTTCGTGAATCCAAGCCCAGGTATTGGATGTCTGGCCTGACTCGTGTTTGCCCTCGACCTAAGCCAGAATACATTACTGAGATTACTTAGGGTAAACATATTGACACCCGGGTTAACCATGAATAATTTTGTGTGGTGTTAATACACGTACCTTCAGTAATCTCAATGATGCATGCGGCTCCTTTCTGATAATGAGTAGCCAGCTATTACGAGCGCCCATTTCAAAATTTGGGCCGGTACCCTGGAAATGCAGGCCTGCCCGAGAGTGTCTTTTTGTTCCATACCTTCGGTTGGGAAAGGGGCTGGATACCATTAGTACTTCTTATCATGATCCGTCTCCACGCCCTCAGTTCTGCTGTAAACATATCATTGTACCTAAACGAGTTGTTCTCCTAAAACTGTCTTAAACGTCTCGCCTTTTGTCCCGTAATGAAAACGTTAAAATCAGATTCGCACGGGAAATCTTTACTCGTATTCATAAAGATCCTCGAGTAGGCTCTGATTTAC
Source organism: Ancylostoma ceylanicum (assembly GCA_000688135.1). NCBI lineage: Eukaryota > Metazoa > Nematoda > Chromadorea > Rhabditida > Ancylostomatidae > Ancylostoma > Ancylostoma ceylanicum. Next base: position 459,826 of record JARK01001448.1, on the reverse strand, counting down.
CCGCTCTCCCAAATCGGACGAGTATCTTGGGCAACATGGGTAAACTCCGCCTATGCGACTTTTCTGTAAGAGTTATAGACGAGTAATGGCAGGAATAGCCGGATATACCCCTTTAGCGCGGAAAACTCGTCCAAATCAAATGAACGGGAAGCCTAGAACCTTCCTGGCAATGTTATTCAGTTCCACGATTGGATCAATATCTTCTTTGGGAAAATTAAATTCTGCATTCGAACACCACACTTGCTATTTAGATTATACAGAATAAAACGGCCTTTTGACATCAATTACCCAGATCTGGGTTATCGAGCCTTTTTTTTCTTGGAACACCTCCTTCAACGGTGTCGTTGTTCCCAAGAACTCTACGATCCTTTTTTCCCCAATGGGAAGGTGCTTTGGAGGAAAAAAAATCCAAATAGTTTTCCCCTCACCATTTCTTATCGCCCTCGGAACACGTCTCTCCCCAATCGAACCCCACTGGACCGTAACACTTCCTTTAAGTGCATTTCAACGTCAGCGCTATCGACTCCACAACAGAAAGGCATCTCAGGCATTCAAGGCCGCCTGTTGGAGAGGTTCAATGTGGAATTTTTAAAAATGTCATGTTTTTTTGGAGTTTTTGAAATTTTTATAGAGGGCAGCAAAACAATCGGCACTAATTGCTGTTCTACTGTTAAGCGTTAGAAAATCATCCTTCGCTTTATAATTTCACCGAACCACTCAAGCTTGAAGAGCGGTTGAAGTGCAAAAATTGGCCTATTGTCCATTTTTCTGGGGGGAAATTTTGGATTGAGACTGTTTATCGTCGGGAAAAACCTGATAATAAGTTTTTTGTTCAGCTAGCTGGTGTATGGCCGAGGAAATTTTCTACGGAAGAAGTGCCGGACAGAATTCGGCAAATTACCCTTCATCTTTTCCTGCTTTTCACCCAACAATTAGCCTGAGCGTATTCACACTGAACTACTCCTGTACAAATATATTCTCTTGTATGTGAAACTTCGTACGTGGGAGGGGCTGCGCGGACGGTCTCTATGATTGGCTCCGTAAATGAACTGGCCAAGCGCAGGCTGACCGCACCGCCCTTTCTTGGTACACCGCTCCACATTCGTCAATGAAAATGGGAAATTCTGGAAGGTTAGGATTGAAGCAAAATTTGTTGGATTTTGCTTGGTCAAGCTATCCAGATATGAATGTGTATCAATTTTAATTTTAAAGAAGGTGAAATCAGAAAATCTGCCTTAAATTTATTCCCTTCGAATAGAGGTAGTTGAAAATTATGGAGTCATATTGGCGAGAAGGTTTAAAGGGAAAACCAGGGCCTGAATGCGTCATTACGATAACTCAGGGAAACCGTGATGACGCTTGTGTCTGTGATGGGAAAATTTGTGAAATATCAGCACGCTTACCCTGAATAATCTCATGCATGCGCCCTGGAAGTATCTGAGAATTTCCTTTCTGCCCAACCCTGCTGCTCACCTTTTCACAGAGAACCTGTACCGTCCGGAACCTTCGCGCATCCTAACCACAGCGATTTCGTTCTGAAAATCACTGTCATTACTGCTGCACCCTACCATTCCATTATGTGCGCCTGCAGCTTCCTCAGCTGTGGCCAGCCAGTTCATCGGAGGAGGGCTGTGATTAATGCCAGAAGACAACTAAAAAGTCGCGCACTGTCGCGCTGTAAATTCGAAGCTGTACTTTGCGACAGACGCGGCGCGATTTCTCAGAAATCGCACCACCGATTTGTCCCCTCCATATGGCCGCGCAGGCAGTTCTTCCCACTAAGTTACAATCCTCGCCCCGACGGCTTCTTCAGTGCTGGAAACGCTGTCGACCCATCGAGCCACTCTCCTCTGTGCGACATCGTACCAACTCGGCTTTCTTCAGTGGATTGTACTAGATTCGGGGCACGTGCTCATTAGAGAGAATCGTTGAAAAACGTGCGCAAACTGGCTCCTCGGCGGCTAGCTATTTACGGCGAAATGGATTCCAAAAGCCGTTCACACAGCTTCTGACCACCGAAATAGCGCCAATTTGTGGTCTTCCTAGAAAGTGCATCGAATCCACGGCGCAAACAAGCGCGCAAGCACTGTTGTATGTGAAGGTTTCGACGCGCAGCGAACGCCGGCAGTTCTCGACGGTCACATCGGCCCGCTGCTATTCATCATCGTCCAACGGCGTTGTCAACAATGTGCCTTTCCGTTTTGAATCGTACAGAAAGTTCGCACTTTGGAGTATTTGGAAGGCGATAACTTTTCTGGAAGCATGGATCTCAGCAGCCTGGATTTAGAGGGTGTTGCCCAGTTGTGAGTGGTTGACGAGACTGACAGGTCGAGAATTGGGTAACTGGAGTGGTTAGGGCTAATTTGTTATAGTAATGAGAGGTTGTAACCCAGAGACCGAATGCGTCATTGAGATTACCCGGGACAAACGTGTTAGAATCACACAAGGTTACCCACCGCCAACACGGACGTCAATACGCTCACCCTGGGTAGTGACGCAATCAATGATGCATGCAAGCCCCAGAGATGGTGCAGACCATGACAGGAACATAAGATCCAGAAAGTGACCAAGAAGACGTGATCAGAGCCCCCGGATCCTGATCCATGGTCATTATAATGATGATCTTTCCATTCTCCATATGCCTGTATGAAGCTGTGGTTTGGACTGGATCGGCTCCATAACATAATCCCATCTTTATATGCGTAAATCGCGTTATCTTTAGAAACGGTTTCTATGCTCTGAGGGCGAAAACGTTTCAAGAAACCCGAAATTGGAGGCTAAATGATTTTCAGGATGTGGGAAATTTGGAAGTTCCGAAATTATCCCTGTGGATACGATTTCTTCACTTATTCTTCCAGAGGTAGTTGGAGGAAAGCTAGGGTCTCGGGCACCTCGAGGACCAGGAGATGAGAATCCCGAGGAAAACTTCTTATAAGATTGATTTCAAACCTGAAGAGTTGGAAACAAACACTTCGAAAAACCAATAATGAAAATGAGAAGTATAGATTAAGCTGACTCGACTTTTTTTGTCTGTCTTATAGGGGGTTTTCCGAAAAACTTGTTGCTCCATTCCCACTTGCTAGTATTTCCCCAGTAGTACCTCGCACACTTCCCCCTTTTTCATGGAAAAATTGCGGGATCACTCAAGATAATGAGCGAAGCTTACCTGCGGTTTAACTGGAACACCAATTTCTTTGAGAACAATCCGAAATTTAGATGTAAACCATCATCCATGCAAAGAAAGTGTGATTCCGAAATTTTTTTCTTCCAGAATTTTGAAGAATTTAGTTATTCATGTCTTTTCCGGAATTTTCGCGCAAACTACCTGAACTGAATGCACCACTGTGAATACCTAGGGTGACAGTGTCGACGCTCGTGTTAACGATGGGTAAATTTGTGGGGGTGCTAACACGTTCTCCCTGGGTAATCCCAGTGATGCGTGCGACCCATGGGATAAAATCATTACGGCACCGATTTAGCCAAACTTTAGGTCGCAGTGCTGGGATGCATTGATTAAGATTACCCATGGTAAGCATGTAAGCGTCCCAAATTTAGTTATTGTTTGGAGAGCACCTATGATCATGTTTACCCATATGTAGAGGTGCTTACATCCGGATGCTTCTCATTGATAATCATACGGGAGAATTCGAGGTCAACCAAACTTTCAATAATAGCAAAAGTCTACTCATGAGTAACATTGAGATTACCCTGGGTAAGCGTTTCGACGCAAGTTTACCATGGGAAAGCGTATTGATGCCTGTATACCATGGGTGGTCGTATTTATGCGTGTACTTAACGGTGGAAAAACTTGTGTTATGTTAATACGTTTACCCTGGGTAATCTCAATGAGACATGCGGCCCCATAATGTCGTTGCATAGTTTCATGCAACTGTAAAAAATCGTATGAGAGGGAATTTTTCGGCTCGGAGGGGAAACCAGGGCATGAATGCATCATTGAGATTACCTAGGGTAAGCGTGTTGATACATCGTTGATGATAGGTAAAATTCCCTGGTTTCGACACGTTTACCCTGGGTTTTCTCAATGATGCATGTGGGGCAAGGTAGTTTTGGGTTTTTAGTTAACGCCCCTTTAGAGGAATTATTATTAAAGATTTTCTCCAAAATCACGGCGGTATCGAAGCTTCTATAAAGTTTCTGATAGACTGTGCTCTCATTCCTTTCTTCACCCTTTTCCTATCAAAAGTTTTAAAGAGCTTATTATCATATTAAAGCGTGAATAGACGCTTTTGCCCTTCTATAAGTGTTTCAACTGTGAATTGGCATGCTCAATGCGCGTTTCGTCGTCGCCGTCCTTTACTTTCTCGACAGCACAGCCGAGTCAAGTGCGCTTGAGTTGTAAAACAGGCGTTACAACGTCGTTTCAAAGTGGGGAGGCAGACAGTAAAAAGAGGCTGTAAACGTGTGATACCGAACTATACGTACATACCACATGGTGACGTTCGTTTTGGTGACTTTCTGGAGTTTTTGGATGCTTTCAGAAAACCTGGGACCCTCAGGGTTCCTCACAGGAGCATAGTTTACCCTGGTTCCATAGAAATTGGCCCAAATTTCGCAACTTTCGGCCGATTCCTGTTTCTGGACGAGGAAAACAAATGACGTTCAACGAAGTAAATTAAAATTCCGCAGATTCCTCGCTGATGGCGTAAATAGTCCCAAGGAAATGATAGCCGCAGTCATTGTCAACAAAAATTTAATACCACCTTAGGAATTCTCGACAGTTTTTTTTTCGGAATAACAGGTTCAGTAAGGGCTTTATTGGTGGTTTCTAAGAATAAGGAGTTACATATGAGTGTAGACCAGAAAAAACTGGACCTGGATGTAAGAAAATTTCCAGAGTTTTGATGGATTTGACTATCAGATAATCGTGAAATGGCCTCACTCATTCACGCTGTTAAAAGGTGTGGAGATCACTGGCATTCAAAATTAAAATTTAAAAAAAAAACCGGAAAATAGAAGAGCTGAAGGCTCAATAAGTCGAAATTTCTAATCCATAACACCGTTAATTTTGTTGTAAACTATTTATTTACCTACCTACATATCTATTAGTTGTGTTATAAGTCGCTACTGCACTTATTTACCCAAATAAGACTCCAGAGCTCTGTTGCATACTCAAGATTACCCATGGTAAGCGTGTTAGTGTGCTCCAAATCTACCCATTACTTACCTGGCACCTATCAACTTGTTTACCCGTTTTTTTTGGTATGTGGGGTAAACGCCATTTTTGAGGAATTGTTATTATCAAAGAATTTTTTGTAAACGCCCTGTAAACTATTTATTTACTTACCTATCTATTAAGTCATGCATTCAAAGTGTATCAAACAAGAAAAAATGAGTATAGGTGGAATTTCTCCATCCGCATTTACCCTGGTAATACGGGTAAGGCTTATCCCAATCTGTGACGGGTAAACTATTGGCATTGCTTGTTCCACCAGGAAAAAACTCCTTTTGACTACTGCGCCCAGAAACTCAGAACTTGGGTGAGGAGGGAATTATTACCCCATACCAGGGAAAGTATCTAGCGAAGTATTTGTGAAAGTATTCCCATCCTGGAAAACTGCTCCCACAGCTCCTTGAGGCATTCCGGATTTCTCGTGCTTTATGCCCGCTCCGTATTGTCATAGAAGTTTTATATATGGCTGGTCATTGAATTGAATATTTCGGCAATAAAACACGCCTCCGCCCCGCTGAGCATTTCACTGTTTGTCGAATCGAATGCGGAAGAGCAATGAATGAATCACAAGGCAGTAACGATAGCGAATCGCGACGATACATTAGAATATTCCATGGTTTTATCGTTAAATAAGGCACGCAGGCGGCCACCGCTAGCCAGTTTTGTTTTTCCAGGCATCGCCAGGCAGCGTAATAGCCAATTTTCCCAACTTTTTTCCAGGTTTCAGAGACCACATCGGGCCTAGAGCAGGGCCTGATTTATGGTCAGCTGAAATGATAAGCGCTACGCAGTGACCCCCAGGGTGACGACAGAGTTCTGTCGATTCTCCTTACCCCGACGCGACTATGAACCACACCCAACCCGCCGCCGCCGCTGCTGCAACAGCAGTCAGTCCCCCCGGCCGGCCCCGCCCCCGTTCTTCTCCCTATCGTGAATTCCACGCACGCTATTCTACCGCGCCCCCACCTGACCCGTGCGCGCGTCTGTGGCATCGGCGCGCCCCGCTCTACGTTAACGTCAGCAACGCTGCTGTCTATTCTCGACTATTATGCCGGATTTGTGGTGTTTTAGCAGCGGACGACTGTCGCCGACGGAGGTGCGTGCTCCGTTCGCGAGGAACGCAGCAGATGACGAGGAACGACGCAGTATCCGCAGCGATATCAGTCCGCAACGGACGCTGGTGATCCCGAGCACGATTCCTGGGAAAACCATCGAGATCCCACTCGGATCCGTCAGCCTGAACTCCTCGCGGCAGGACTTGGTGCCACCACCACCGCCATCGCGGAAGGAGCGCGATGGAAGTCCGAAGCCGGAATCGCAGATGGAGAAGTTGACGCAGAGGTTGAAGAATCTGGGTGAGTCATGAGTCATTTCCTCTCCCTTTTTTCCCTTTTTATTTCCTTTTCTTTCGTCTATAATTCCTTGCTGCGTCATCCACTGTGTCCGTTCTTTGCGTAGTTTCCGTTTGCCTAAGAATTTTGCCAGTTATGCTATTTTTGGGACATGACAAGTCGCTGCAAGGCCATCGTTGATTCATCCTTCTGGCCAATCCTGTTGAGAGTTCTCCTCCTTCTCAAGGTCATACCTTTTGTATGCGTTTTTTCTCTCGCTTTATTGGATCTCTTTGCCCTTTACGGATTTGTCACTCCATATTTGGGATGCGCTCGGAGTACTTTTGAGAGCAGTTGCCTAAAAAAGCCAACTGAAAAAGTCTGGATTTCAGAGCTATCATGTTATTACAACGAAAAACCATAGAAATTGCCCTGCTTTGACCTGATTTCCGCTACTAGCGCTGCAAAAAAACTGCTCCAACTCACCGCTCCATCACTTCCAAGAATGTCTCCAATTTCTTACCTGTCTCCACGAATCATCTTCAATGTATCATCGTTCGCTCTGACGTTCCTTTGTTCGATTTCCTTCCGTCACAGTGAGCGCATCCGCTTGCGTATTACTGCGTATTACTCGTACGCGACGCAAGTAACGATGATAATACGATATCGATCGCTGTTATCTCACCCCAACTCACCTCTCCAAGTTCTATCGATCCACGATTACTGTTCAGTAAAAACATCACCGCCCCGGCTGCCATTGATGAGTAATGCGAGTTTCCGGATGACCGATCAGCTGACATATGACTTAATAGCTATTCTTATCTGCCGTTTTTGTCTTTCTGCAGGGATTCCTTGACAGCGCAGCTGTTAAGGAATTTCTGTGAGGAGAAACTCCAGGATATCGATTGATTAATGTTGATCTACTCTCTGATCTACTTAACAATTCCTCATTACGAACTAGTTTTTCGCCATATACGCGCAATGTCGGATTAACGCAGTGACGCGCACGCGTGCACGCACTACCAAAACATCTCGTCCGATCACATCGATTCGACGAGTTCGCATACCCCAGCGTGATGTTTATCGTACACGTATGGTGATAGGTTTAGGATTATAGGCCCACGGAATCCGGGAGCCGGGAATTGATTCGATTGGGATTCGCGGAACAGCCCTTTCAGCATTGCACCCATAGACAAGCATGGGGACTGTAGAACTTCATTCTTACTGTATACGAGCACGAGAGCATGAGCACAGAATTCCGAGTAAATTAAATTTCGAACAAGTCGAATATTCGAATACTCAGAATCCCATGAATAAGCTGTCGACCCACCTTTGCTGCAAAACAACTTCCAGACAAGATTTCAACGAGCAAATCGTTGTCGGCAATTTTGACGACATCATACCATCCAACACAACTTGTCAGCAACCTTCTCTTCCTGCAACTTGTCGACAAGGAACAGCTAAAACAAGTTATTCTCGGGGATCTTAGTATTCATAAAATAGGGTGCCTTGTAATTCTGGAAGGACGTCCAATAAGTGCTGTAGCTCTCTAATGTTCGAGTATTATTCGGGACAGAATATTTGTCTAAGTTTTGAGTGATTGGTTGCATGCTGTGAACCGACGTCCAGGCACTGCCTCAGGAAAACAGCGCTCGCGAAAACTCAGTCTCTTAGGACCAGAGAAACGCGAAATTTTCCCGTTTTCCTTTTAACGCTTTCCGATTTCGTTTTTTTCGTTTGTCGTTTTGCTTTCGCCTACAGAATTTTGTCATCGATGAGCTCCACTGAGGTTACTCATACTTATTTCCAAGCAAGTTCTTGTGAAAATCTCTGTTATCGGGCTAGCTTTGGTATTAGACATTTTTCAAAGCAGTAGATTTTCTTTCCTATAGCGAATAGTCAAACCCAAAACAGCCGTGGATAACCTCAAGAAATTTTTGGCCTTTTTCACTCTTCACCTGCTCAAAGTCTTATTTTTTTCCTCCCCACGTCTCTGCCTAGAAATCCTTCCACCCTCGAAATTATACAATTCGTAGAGTTTTCTATCATGCAACTCGTGTTCATACATAATTATGTCACACAGTTTTATATAATTTAATAGATTGTCTAAATCTCTCTGTCTTTTCCTCGAAATCCAGAAACTGCTTATGAACGCGATACCTTTACAATTGAACTCCTCACTCTCAAATATTTCACTGCCAAATTAACCAGATTGTCAGAAGCGAATGCATTGTCATTTTTACCCCATTACCTCCTGAGCACTTTCTTCTGTTTGTCAATTTTTTTTCCTTTCCCTGGTAATGGGTTCATTAATCTTCTGACTAAGCAGTGACATTCCCTGCTGTAACTCTGGGCTCAAAAACCAGGATGCTGAGCAAGAACAATTGACAAGCTTCTATAATATTTGAACTATGAACATGTCTGTTACATTCTTCCTACGATTAACTTGACAAACAGCTGTTGCTTAAAATGCCTTCTAAAGTTTGTTCTTAATCATCACATGACTATTTCTTTGTTCTTGACTATCATATGACTACTTCTTTGAGAGAACTCTGTTCCCTCCTACGTCCCTGAAGAAACCTGAGAACCCCACAAAGTTGCAATGGGGAAACACGGGAAACGACACGATTAATTTTTTTCGTCGAAGTTCTGGGCTTGAGTTTTGCTTGACTTTGTTTCGAAGATTCGCGTAGGAACTGCACCGTTTGTTAGGAAAATCATTTAGTTATTTATTTGATTATTCATTTATTTATTTGGTCGATACCTGTAAATGGTTGCTGTGTGCAAACAAAAGCAAAATTGTCGTGGTAAATGACATCTACAAGGATTCGCCATTGTAGGGTAATCAGGGCGATGTGAACTGACTAACGATCTGAGAAGTTTGAGTGATAGCGTTTGCAAGAAAATTTTGCAAAGTATCCAGAAAATTATGCTACATATTTGATCTTTTCCTTGTGAATGTTTGGTGCTTTTCGGTCATTCTTGTTTTAGTTTTCTGATTACTAACTAAATACAAGAATTTGTTTGGAAACATTTGTTTCATCTACAAGGAGAGTTCTGAGCTATTGGAATTTTTCACGGCGTTTTTAAAAATTTTTTGACCTATTTGATTTTACGATCAAGCATGTGACTATAAATTACCAGGGGATAGGGTTGCGTAAGTGGAATGGAAGTCTTCAGGAGTCGATGAGAAGAAGTTAGGAATTTGTATGGTAAAAAGGGTTGTACATACTGGTGTTGATGGTTGAGACAGCTTGTTACGGTCGAGAAGAGAGGGGGGGATCATTTTTTGCAATTTGGAAGGGCCAGAGTTCGCACGAGGCCGGTTTTTTTTCTTACCACGCTTGACTCTTTTGAGACTGACTCTACTTTTTTTTTCTTTTTCTTTCCGCTTACTTTTGGCATTCCATAACTTCCTGTGCTTATGATCCCTCATATTTCCATATTCCCAAGTGTACTCATTTTATAATACCTATTAAGCAAACTTCTGCATTTTCTGGAGAGTTCAATAACTTTCTCCAACTATATCCATCTGCTCCCATTTCTACCCATAGCGTGTTCATTCTTCCGCTTCGTGCTGGGCATCCACGAGCGTTGTCGTCGCTTCGCGACTTCAATCGCGTTTTGTTCGTCTTCAGAAATACCACTTGTTCTACTGTAGCAAGGTCGTAATCGACCGCCGCCGCTTGCAATGCATCATATCCAGTGTGGTTTTACGATAGAAACGAACGGTGTTGCTCAGAACCAGTTGGCTGTAGTGGCGCTGGCTGTTTTCTTTCGAATAGGTTCATTTCCTTCAACACAATCATCGATCATTTTTCTTAGTGACAGATAATTAATACCTAGAAATTTATACGCGACAGGTTCCCTGCCTGGGGGGACACCTTGGCCGGTTTAGCCCCTTGTTAAGCAACGTTTTCGCTGTGGTTTTCCCAGCTCTCCTTGGTCAGCTGGTTTTGCTTTTTCTGACGCTGTTTCTTAGTGTGGAGTCCATTTCTAGTGTGTATCATTTCCAGCAAAGCCGTTTCGCAATCCGAGTCACTCCAATGAGGCCCTCGATCGTGACAGGCTGCGCAGTGCCAGTCCGGATAGCAGCGGCATCTCAGCCGACATCACTGATTCGAATTCTGGAGAAGATGCTAAGGTGAGATCTTCCTGGGTCTGTCTGGATCTCTGAACCTCGGCAGTAGAGAGGGTCAAGACCGCAACTTATCAAGGAGGGAGTAGTATATGAAAAGGAGGAGGGTCATGTGGCATATGGCACGGCGGCGGGGGAAAAACCCTATAGCATCTCCAGGGTCTCTTCATCTCCGCTATGGGTATGGTGCTTCGACTCGGAAAAAACTCTAAATGAGAGAGATTAAGCGAAAGGAATTTAATGCAATCATCAAATTGAAACCAGCCAATTCCACAAAATTAAATTTCAAAGAAAAAAAAAGATTTCGGAAGGTTTCTGTGTTAACCCTTTTTTTCGATTCATCACTTCCCAGAATTTCGTCAATATTTTTTTAGGCTCGGTTAATTTTGAAATTTGCCAATTTTCTTGATTGACTTCTCCCCTGCTGAGTAAAATTTCCGCGCTAACCACTTGCAGAAGGAGCAGGAGGGGTAACTTACGTATTCTGACTGCTGAGAGGGTAAGGAGGGGGGAGGGATAGGAAGGGATGGAGTTGCATGAAAATGGGATTCGACTTTTGTCGTCACCTCACTTTACCCTGTAAAGTCAGGCGCTCTATGGCACCAGTACTGCCCTTTTCAGAGTCGCTCTCCTTAGTCCATGCCCAAAAAATTAGGCTAAATAAAGCCTTTACTGTCTGCCCCAGATTTTCAATCAACCCGAATGGTACCCAGTTGCACCTTGGTTTACCAGCCAACAATTTTGCAAACTCCCAAGAAAGAATTTTATTGGCCAAGGTGCAGCATGGAATTATCGTGCCAAACATTAAGCAAACACATGTGAACGCGCCATGTAATGTTGATTTGTGCCGTCTTGCCTTGAGAAAATCTATAAAGTAAATAGATCTGTGGATTCTGTGAATTCACAAAAAACACACCAACATACGAACCCTTCTTATTCTAAAGTGCTTTGGAAAGCGATGGAAGGAGAATATATTTCGGACGCCCGGAAAATTTCCTTGTTTACAGCGATAATTATTTTTGCGATAAATTCTTACTTCAGTTTCAGCAAACTAGTGCCTCAAGTCATCATCTTATGCTGCCGGATTTGGTCCTTGAGGGTAGGCAAAAATTGAAGGTGATTGGGTGAAAGCTACAAAATGGAGAATCGGGCAAGACGATTCTATTTACTGGGGTTTTTTCCACGATGAGTCATAGTTTTTCTATAATGTTTAAGAAAGAAGAAAGGAAAATTACGGCCTAACCTTCATTTCCCACTACACCCTTATACGGAACTTGGACTAAAATCGAACGGCTTCCGATAGTACTCATCAGTATGGAAAAGGAGAACATAAGCTTGAAAACGAAATAAAATAAAGGAAAAAGCTTACCACTCTATCATGTCGACGTGTAGGGCCCTGCAGGAGGAAGAGCATTGAGTTTTATTGGCCAAGCTGCAGTATGGAATAAAATTGGAATAAATATCTCGAAATTGGGTGGTTAAACCTACCCTCGGTCTGTAGCTGTTCCTACTTCTGCCTCTACTTTATTTTTGTTATATCCTTGTTTATACATGTATTTTTCCTAAATGTATTTCAGAGATCAAGTGACCTGTCGTCGCTGTCCAGTGTCGACCCCAACAGCTCAATCTCCGATTCAAGCGAGGAAGCCAAGTAAGCGAAACTAGCTATCTTTATTTCCGGATTTTTATGTGGAGAAAGAGAAGCAAATTAAATTTTGAAAAAAAAGAAACAAAAAGGAGGCCAAGAATTAGCCTAGAGAGGGTGTGATAACACTAACTACAAGCAGAAAGAAAACAAATTTCCGGCTGTACGAAGAACTTCTCAAATTTTTCCCAGTTTGGAGTAGTTTTCCAGTATTCTGAGGTAATTTTTAAGTATAAGTACTTGTATTTTACTACGCATGTGTAAGAATAAAAATGCACTATAAATCATCCATGTGAACACAAATGGCCAATCGGCACACTGAACGGTGTAGTCTGTTAGCTTGAGAATGCATCTGTTACTTTGTCTGTAATTACGGCTGCAACACGGTGTCGATCGCCTTACCATTAGTTTAATCGATAGGAGAAGCGCTTATGGGAGATTTTACCGGGTGACAGAGGGAAAACACCAAAATTGAAGGGATCACACCGTACACATATTGAAACTTGCATGTGAAAATGTAAAAATTAGATCGAACCAGAGGGTCAGCCGACTGATGTCACGTCGCTGCCGTAATTGCAGAAAAAGTCCCAGATGCACTCATTGAGCTACCAGACTATACATGTAATCACAAAAAAGCAGAAAACTGTTGAGAATAGGTCTAAAGTACTTAAATTTACTTACACACTTCGCCATAAGTGTTTGTGATGAACTAGATTTCGCTTTAGTACAAGAACACTGCACGGGTTCATTTACGGGATTCATTCACTAGCTGTGAGGACTTCATATTGACCTACATCCCGCTATTTTATTTGGGGCGAAACCCACTTTTTGAAGCGCCAGGGGTACAGTTTGCTTTGTGGATTACTTTGCGGTCTACCAATGGTGTTCTAAAAGTGGAATAAAAACTGGAATAAAAACCTCCATTTCAGGTTGCAACCGCCAGCCATAGTCCGCCACCCCCGGCAACCTTACCTCACCCGACTGACACGAGAGAACCCGGTCAGCACCAGCGTACTGCAGACGATGTTCGACAACATCGAGCGACCGGAACTGAAACGATTCGCAGAAGTAGGTCCTACTCCCCGCATTCCACGGCGGAACACTATAGGTCTCGATTTTCTTGTGGCGCCGGCTGCATATCAGTGAAAATCGCGTGTGGCGATGTTATGGGTTTTTACGCCGCAATCAGCAGACCGCTAAACGACGACGGCGCAAGAAAACACCAGAAACATCTGCTGATGGGTTAAAAAGAGGTATCCGTTAGCCCGTAACACTATCATCGCCACATGAACGCGTCTGCCGCGCTGAATTGCTCTCGGGGCTCTGGGGCTACAAAGTCGGCTGTGAGAGGTGGACTTGGATTTATTCGGGCGATTTCCAGGGCAGTAACGGAAAGGAGTGGCTGATCCCGACGACGGTTGAGGAAGACATGCGTAGGAACGACTCAGCTGACTGGAACATCATCCCCACGACCGTCACGACGGTGGCGCCAGCGAAGGCAGTACCTGGGTGAGTTTATGAACCTTGGATTATTATTTCTTATATATTTTTGCATGGGATTGGCATATTCAGTGAGATATACCTATTATTACATCAACAAGCAAAAAAAAAATCCAGTGAAGTCAAACCATCCTAATTTGAAATTTCAAAGCTCCTTTGTTACGACAGCCTCTTTAGGCTGAAATTTATCCCCCTTTCTATATTGAAAGGAATATGATAATTAATAGAAAACCAACGGAACGAATTTTTCTTTTAACACGTTCGCGACCTTACGCTTCCGGCATGGTGTCCCACGTGGGACACGGGCGGTCCCTTAAGCACGCGTTTGTGACCAACCGGTTGAGCACGCGGTCCCACGCGTCGCACCACTCGTGTCAACCGGTTGAGCACATTGTCGCGAATAAGATAAATGGGCCTATTTTGCACTTTGTCGATGTTTTCCAAGCCTTCAGCAGGACAGAACTATTTGTGGCTTTCTTTTTGCTTTTTTCTTCTATGATCTACTCATGGGTACCTTTTTCCTTTCTTTTTTCTCTATAATCCTGTCGCAGAGCCATGTGCCAAGTCCTGTTTGTGGAATATTCCCAGAAAATTGTTCCGACACCCATATTTGTCGTTGAACAAGGCGTTCACCGTAACGCTCGCGACCTTGACGACACCGCCTCCTCGTCTCCCGATAAAGGCCGCATTGAAATGATCTGATTTGCTTAACTGGCCGAATGATTGCGTATTTCGGAGGACAGCGGCGAATTTCACGTGGGCGAGTGGAATGTGAAATCAGCAAAGTGAACCGCACGACAAGAAAAACACTGCAGACATTGCGAGTCATTCATATGACTAATGGTGAAACTTCTGGAGGATTCGCTGTTGCTGTCTCATTGTTTGCGTTGATGCTACATACTATTTGACATTTATTTGCGGATAAGTGCATGCACAAGGTAAACTAGGTCTTGGTAAACGAGTGGTATGCTGGGGGCACTTCAAGAGGTCACACGCTTCTACTATTCAACATCATTTCCGGGTTCATACATCTTTTTGATCTGCTTTGTAGAGATGAATGAATTGCTGCGTTCAATCCTAACTCACAACTACGCGATGTAGATGAAGATAAACTATATAAAAACTATATAACATTTAGCGAGCAAGCGCCAAACTGTATAAAAACTTTCAAAAAAACTCTACAAAATTTCAATGGTTTGCAATAATATTTTGAAACAACATTTTGTGAGCACGTTTTTAGAGCGAATTTTTGAAGGTTTCGAGGATTGAGCTTAATAAAGAGATATGTCTCGTCCCCAATCGAGTTAAACAGTTTTTTTTTCAACTAGTTCCCTCCCTGGAAACACCTTTAAACTCATTCTTAGTGTGACTGCACAGTCATCCTTTTCATTCTGCGATTAAAATTTTGAAAAGAAAAACCGCCGGAAAGTGTCGAGCGGTTGCCGTTCCATCAGGGAATCATTTGCCTCTCAGAGGAATGTACTTCACTGGTATACTCAGCTGATATCAGCTTAATGCAACCGGAAAATTTAGGGAAGAAATTATCAGCAAAAAATCTTAGGAGCGCAAATAATGGGGCTTCTTGGAAACCACTAAGTATCGATTCGATTTGCTCTGCATTATATTTTTTTTTCATTTCTTATTGGGTTGCATGAGCTTCCTTATCTAATAAGTCCGGGAGAAACACACACACCTTTTCTTAAACCTCACTAAATTGGAATTAAAATTAATATTCAGAAATAAATATCCGAAGAATTAAGCAAAGGAAGAATTCGAGAATTTTGGCAACCATTTTGTTTTCAGAGAGATCGTGGATGAGGCGATCCAAGCCAGGAAACGCATCGTGTGCTCAAAGATGTCCGAATGCTTGAGGGTTATTGAAAACGCTTGCGCCCAGATTAATAAGGTTAGAAATGTTTTATTTTAAAATATTTCCCTCTCTCAAATCATTCATTTATACTTGCTAGGTATTCCGTTTTAAAACCGATGATTGTTTTTAAAAAAGACCTATTCAACCGCGACCTATGGTAAAGTTGTGGGTATAAGGCAAGGTAATCTGGGTCTGGATGCATCATTGAAATTATCCACGACGTGTTGACATTCGTGCTAATAATAGGTAAATCTGGCTGATGTTAACACGATTACGCTAGGTGATCTCAATAGTGCATACGATCTCTGGAAGGGTAACTTAGGCTACCCAACGGCTACTATTATAAACCAGTGGCCGCAAGGAAAGGCGCCCCCCCCCCCTCCCCTCGAGAATGGGTCGCCGAATTTTTTTAATTGCTTTACAAAATGAATGGTAGCTTTGTATTCGATTGTTTCTTTTTAGTATTACTCTTAAATAATTTTTATCGATCATTTAGTATGATAATTAATATTTTTAAACTTAATTTTCGTCCTGGCCCAAAACGTCAGAGACCCCAATTTTTTCCAGCATCTTAGAAATATAAAAAATTCTAAGAAAAAGTCATACTAAGGTAGAAGTGAGCAAATAAATGTTAATGTGGTTTTAGGTGACTGCACCTCAACACTGGCGAGCACCACACCTCCTCCAAGTAAATCTGAACAGCCTTCGTGACGCTGTCACGACGGCTCACGAAGCTCTGGATATGTTCGTCGACGGTACTGGTCGAATATCGATCGATCGGAAGAATCCCAAGGCTGAAGGTGAGATTTGAGCAGCTCCATCGAATTTCGCTTTTATTATGAGTATTTCTTCAGAGCTCGACAGTCTTCTAAAACCCCTTCTGGATGCAAAAAATCACCTCGCTTCCCTTCGAAAGAGCCTTGACACTGCTGGCTGGACCGTTTCAGTGTTATCCAGAGACAGTGAGAGTGCTCGCACTATGGATGCTCTGGAGCAGTTTATTGCTGCCCTTCACAAAGTGAGAACTCTATAGTATTTTTAATGTTTATTATCATGTCTACTTTTTTATTTTCGGTATAAAATCGTAGAATAGAGGAAAAGACTGGTCAAAATTGAAGACATAATTACAGGAAGGCTGAATCATGCAGCGCTTATAGTTAAAAACAAAACTTTTAGGCTCCATCCGATTGTCGACGATTCCTGCAATGGACCCAGCTCCTTGTCCCTTCTCCTAGTGTTGTATTCCTTAGTCCCATGAGTAACATCAAGCCGGAGCTGCCGAAACCCATCAACACCTCGCAGCCGAGAATGCCTGAACGATCATCGAATTCACTCGGGTTAGCTTCCGCATCCATAACTTTGTAAGGAAAAATTCCTAGTGTTCTCAGGATTGAAAAATTTACTAATTTTGGAAAAGATTCCGAAATTTGAACTATTTTTGCATGTGCAAATTCTGCGATTGAGACTTATTCTGTTGCTATACTCCTCCAGGAGTATAGCGGTTTTGGCCGATGGGCTGCGGCGGTAATGGTCTTCATGCGTATCGATCTGCCGCCGCGGCGACAGCGCCAGCGATACGCCGCCCACAATCGATATGCATAGGAAACACTGTCGCCGCGCCGCCACACCGAAAGTGCTATAGTCCTTCTCAAAAAGATAAACTGATTGCGTGACTGCACCATCGCTGCGGGGCCTGAACGAGGGACGCGGAGAGAGCATGCTCTAAGTGAGAGGGTCGAGTAGGTCCCGCCGCGATTCTGCAGTCGCGACGCTAAGAAACCGCACGCGCAATCCGTCTATCTTTTTGAGAAGGACTGTACGTTTCTGAAGGAGTACAGCAGCAGATTCATTACAATTTCCCTTTTTTCTTGACATTGTCAAAAGAAAATAATTCAATGCTCTTTTTATTAAACCTTGTGCAGTACTTGTTTCAGCTGTTTTTACTTACTTCATAGTATATCAGTATTACAATTGCCGTACTCATTACAGTGACTTTTGTACTACTTTACTTTTTTAAGCAGTTCAACTGGATATTATGCCATTCCTGGATAAGATCCACTCCTTTCCAGATCGCCTCCATTTTTGGACGAGACAAAACGTCTGTCGTCGTCATCCACCTCCACAGTGACGTCATCTGACTCATCACAACCGTCTTCCATCCTAGTGACTAAGCACAACGGAGACAAGCCGAAAGGACGTGTCACTTTTGCCGATGAGGTATTTGTTTATCTTCAGTGGGCGTCGATAGCGGTGACCCGTTTGCGGACTCGAAAAGCACGCGGCGCAACCGCGCCGCTCGAGCAAGAATCCTCTCCGGGACATCAGATTATGGGGTTTTCTTAATAGTCAGTTAGTTTTCTTATTAGTTGCCATCAAATGTGATGAACAACTATCAAGAAAACCCAGATTCGCCGCCGCGGCGACGATTCCATTGTGAGCGGTGCGGTCGCGCCGCGTGCTTTTCTAGGCCGCGAAAGGGTCACCGTCATCGATGCCCACAGTATATTTCCAAGAAATATTCCCTGGATCATCCATCGAGACCAAAAATTTCAGAAAAAAATTCAACAAAAAATAAAATAAAATATTAATAAGCAAAATAGAATACAAATAAAAACATCAACAGAAAGCTTCGCAAAAGAAGAACATCAAAAATTGAAGTTCGATTCGTATTGATATGCTTGATTTTTAGCCCCGAGACCGCCCATCAGCTGCCTCAATGGATTCGAGCCAAGACTACCCGAAACCACAGCAGACCAACGGTTCCTCTAGGTATGGCCCATCAGGGATGAATCGCTTGCAGGAGACTAGGATTATTGAGGAAGATGATCTCGAATCTGTTGTCAGCGAGGGAGAAAGCTTATATCAGGTGCGGACTAGGATCAAGAGGCCTTATTTTCTTGGCTTTCACAAATAGTTTTTTTTTTCAGGACTACGCTTATTTGGACGATGTCGTGCCGGGTCGATCCAGTGGCAATGGATTCAATGGCATAAGCAATGGATATAACGGCAATATAAGTGACGAGGTGGGAATTCTGTCCCTATTTGGGGTTGCGAGCTGCCTTCTGAACAGTTTTACGGAATTTTTCCCCAAAGATAGCACCTTGCCAACAACCCTGGATTTTTCTAGTGCTTTTCTGAAAATATTTTCGAACTTTTGCAATAATTATGGTCGTGTGCCCATCCTTCTTCATTTCAGGACCGCCAACTCGTCCGTTTCTATGCTCCACAACTAGACCAACACACTGAATCGCTCTCCTTAGCCGTTGAGGAATTCCTCGGCACAGTCGAAAATAGCCTCCCTCCAAGAGAATTTGTACAGAAAGGCAAATTGGTGGGTACACATATCTGGTTCCTAACCATGGCTCCCTGGTAAATTCATCCTTTCAGATAATTTTGGCCGCCCATAAACTGATCTACATTGGTGATACGGTTTCTCAATGTGTATCCGATCAAGCAGCAAGCAATAGCCTTCGGCAATGCGCTGATCGCTTGTGTGAGCTGCTGAAAGAATGTGTGAAAGCTACGAAATTGGCATCGGAAGAGGTTGGTCACCAGGATCTATTTAACGCACTCGATTAGGTTTTCGGAAATATTTCAAAGGAAATTTATTCTGCTCAAATCAAAAAAAAAATCTACCACGTAAAGATTAGCGGGGAGGGGGAGGTGAGGGGGGAAGAGGTTGAGGACCTTTCTAGAAATGATTGAAGAAGGCTATATTTCCATTTATAACGCATTGAAATGTATCTAGAATCCGTAAGAAAGGCCAGCGATTCACATCGACTGAGATGTGACGGAAGGTTCGACACAGGTGGTGCACTGCCAAGATGTAGTGTAAAGCTCTTGAAGCAGATCGAAAATGACGTTTTAACTAAGCGCTTGCAATACATACAGTGAGCGTCGATGACGATGATCCATCCACGGTCCCGACAAGGACGCTGCGCAACCGCGCCGCGCGCGCCGGAATCGATCACGTCAGCTGCCAGAGTGGTATTTCTAGGCGTTTTTCCTCCGAATTTGGTGATATTTCCACATTTTTCCATGTCACATGGCTAGAAATAGCATAACGGCAGCAGACGACATCGATTCCGGTGTGCGCGGCGCGGTCGCGCGGCGTCTTTGGCGAGGCCGTGGATGGGTCACCGACATCGCCGCTTACTTTGCAGTGGCGCTTACATAGCTAGCACATCCACGATTCTGGACGACAGAATTTTTTTCGTACATCTCACTATCTGGATGAGCAACCAAAACCAAGTTCTAGTACGTGCTGTGGCTCTGAGGCGGCTTTCTTCCTGCTGCTTACCATGGGCGCCGATTCGGTTCAAGCCGGATCAGAAGATAAATTTTCGATTTTGTCGGTTTTGCTAAACTCCATATAGAACTTATGTAATTCCAAACCAAGTGATGATTCAAATTGAGCATTTTTCCCAAAATTTTCCCCTACCCGCTAGTGCCATACTCTCCACACCGATTATTGGACACTAACCACCCGCAGGCCCCGGTAAGAAAGTGCAGTGAAAGCCGCTATTTCCGGTCTTTTCTCAGGGAGCACAGCTCAGCTTTGATCCTGGATAACTGGCTTTGCCATATACTGAGTCAAAGCACCTTTCGAATCATGTTTGACTGTTTCCTCCCTTGTTCAAAAAGGCAAAATGGCCTGACGCAACGCGTACGGGTGGTGAGGGTCCGTGCATAGACGCTCCGTAGCGGCTGGAGCCAGAGACGGAAACAAACCATCAATTTTGTCGAAAACTATATTTTATTGGGTCTTCATAACAGGCCTACCGCTTCCCATTACATTACTTAGTCGTGGAATGTCAGAACACTTCCAAACAGAAATTTACAAAGTGAACTTGTTCTTCTAAGAATAGTCCATTAGGCAATTAGCGAGTGTTTTTCATCTCGTTTCTCATTGACAGACCAGTCTCATGTAAGTAGCCTTCTATTCCATGTATATTTACAGTACCCAGAACTGAAGAGCATGCAAGGAATGGTGGACAGCATCATTGCCGTTTCGAAGACCGCACACGAGATGAAACTACTAGTGAAACGATGGTGCTAGTCGATATCGATCCGGATCGATCCGTGCCATTGCTGTACATCGGATGCGTGTAGATTTAGTGACCCATACGATTGTTGATGACCGTCTAGTTTGCTTGTCTACGTTCGTCGCTTCTCCCCCCGTCGTCAGGAGAAGACGAATCCGTGGACGGACACGACTCTAGTCCATTCGCTACGCTTTATGATACTCATCTGTTCCCATATTTGAAATGTTTGCTGTTAGAATACACATATCGTTGAGGTCTATATATTGGAAATACGCATTTGCGACTCGGGTTTGGCCTCAATGCTTCTGAATCAACGCCAAACCGAGTGTGTCCACATTTGTTGCCTTCGGAACTTGCTCACCCTACACGTGTGTGATGTAGATTAAATGTAAATAAAGAATAAATATTTTCAATGAAGCAAATGATCGTTTAATTTTCTATCCTCTACCTCTACGCAACTTCTTATCAAATATTTTCATTGATAAGTTGAAGATGATTTCCCGTTATTCACACGAGCTAAATTTTTTTTTTCAATTTAAAGGATCCTTCAAAAAATTAGTGAAGCGGAAATTTCCATTTTGGCAGAGATTGTGTTCGAAAATTTTGTGAACACCTCACCGAGAACTGACTAGTTCTTACGACTAAAATCTCCAGGTAGACAGGACTTTATCAAGGAAACTGCACCAAGGAATGCAGGCCACAGTGGCTGGCGCAGAGAGGAGTTGGAAAAACACCGTAGTATTTGCTGCTTTCGAGAACATGGATGGCCCAAATTTTAAGAGTGAAAATCATAAAAAATATTATTTTTAATACTAGCCAATTGAAAGTTACTACAAAGTCTAAATATGAATTAGTGTCCTAAGAATGTCTTCAGACGCTGTTTCGCTCGCTCTAAGGAAGGAGACACGGACTTCAAAGAGAAGCCTCGGTCAGGACGCCCCTACACGGTGAAAGACTCCTCCATTCTCGACACCGTCAAAGGAGCCCCGGAGGTTAGCGCCCACAATCCTGCGACGAGACTGAGATGTACCCATCCAACAGTCCTCAGTCGCCTCCAGGCTCTCCGCCACAGAAAAGTGCGGACTTGGTGGATCCCTTATGTCTTGACCGATGGCAAGCGGTTCCCCCGGGTATCAATTTGTCAGTCTCTCCCTCTCCGCCCTCAACGAAAGGAGTTTCTGGAAGACCTCTTTACTGGAGGCGAGAGTTGTGAGCTCTACGATTCCAACGCGCATCGTGCCGTGTGGCTCCCTCGAGAAGATCCGCCAACGCAAGCCAAATCAGACCCCAACTCCAAAAAGTGTCACATTTGCTGCTTTTGGGATTCGCAGGGAATGTTATAATACGAACGACCGCAAGGACACCGTCACCGGAACCGTTTACGCCAATCAGATGTAGAAACTAGCGGACGTTGTTCGAGAAAGATGGCCGAGACGAGCTTCTGTCCATCTGCTCCACCGCTAGGCCCCATGTAGCTAAAGAAACACGTGACAAGTTGGAGGAGCTGGGTTGGGACACGGTTCCCCACCCACCTATTCTCCTGACATTGCACCTTCCGACTACCACTTATTTCGCCCCCTCAAGGCATTCCTAGCTAAGGAAAAATTCACCAAAATTGAAGATGTTGAAAGGGTGGTCTGCGACTTCTTTGACTCTCAGTCTCTCCAGTTCTGGGAGAAGAGGATCGCTGACCTGTCCATTAGGTGGAACATTGTAGTTACTAACGGTGGTGATTGTATTGTTGAGTAAATCCCACTGTACGCTAAGGAAAAAGAAGAAAAAAAATGTAAATCGGCTCAAAACTTTCTTACCAATCTAATACATGCCAGGGATGAGCTGCATCTGTATTCTCTTATCAGTTCAGCCGTTATCCGCAAGTTTTGGCATGTCCGTTTGCCTTCAGCTGCGGAAAACACTCTGTACAAAGCTGAAATCAGTTGCTTTCTGTCTGCACGTTTACTGAGAAAGACAGTCGTCATTTACAAAAACAATTTGTGCCACGTATTACAACCCTTTCCGTCAGGGTTCATCAGTGATTTAGATTCTTGTAGAAAAGTATGCCTCTGGCTCGTGAAGGAACCAGCTTGAGAAAAGTGTTGCTCATCCACGAAGTTGGCGGATGTAGAAACTTGTGAACCATGCAAACAGTCTGTGACGAGATCCCAGTGAAGCGAGGTCCATATAAGAATGGGTTCTTTACACAAGCCTTCGGGATTTTGGAGTGAAGAAAGCCGCCGATTCTAGCAAGGAGCGAGTAAAGTTGTTCTAAACTTTTTCAAGTGCATAACTGTCATTTTTTGTTTGGAAGGGCTAAAGACAATTGTACCGGACTCCATTATCGGTCGCACGTACGTCTCGTACGCTCACAGTAGTGTAAGCTTATTGGATGTGGGTAAGGCTTTGAAGATACAGAAGGATATGGTACCCATGCGTGAGCCCAGGCAAGCATTCTATCAATGGCTGATTGCAAGTCATAGGAATCCTCGGCTGAACCCACTGCCTTGTAGATTTTTATTCATCCGCGTACATAACACACTTCACAGCCAAATCAGAGAACAACGAAGGAATGCCATGGGTATAAATGTTGAAGACAATCGGGGAAAGGAAACCTTCCTGTGGAACACCGCTGAACGCTTTACAAGTCTTGGGAAATGTGGAGCTTATTCTAGCCTGGAAAGTTCCGTCTGTTATGATCTCAGACACCCACTTTATGATAATAGGGTGAAAACGAAGCTTCTTTTTGCAACTCTTCCTCGTGAAAGTTGAAGAAGGAAGTGTGCTCACTCAGAAATCGTACTCAGGATTTGTACAGTGCTAGAATTTGAATGAGTTGCCGAGAACAATAGCATAGCATACGTGAAATGTCTTAAAACCACGCGAAACCACGATTCCGAAGGGATGCTCGATCGTGAGAAATGGTCGGAGCCTAATGAGAAGTGAACTAAAGAGACTGTATTCTTCTTGACATGGTAGCACGCGTTCGCTTTATACATTGAATACGGCCTTCTAAAACAACCGACAATCGGTTGCCCGCCTCCCAAAAAAATATTTATTCAGCATTTTGGAACAGTTCACGTACATCACCAGAGTCAGCGCGTCCAGCTGGTCTAGAATACGTTAACACCCCAGAATCGGAACGGTTAATTATATTTGAGTACAAAGCTGTCCTTGTGGGCGGTGGAACTGTTCCGAATCATGCAACCACAGGACTCAGTAAAAAGAAAATTAAATAAGATTTCATTCCTGAACACTACGAAGGTTTCATAAACGGGCTCCAGTACACATCAAAACGTCATTCTGATCAGTGAGTCAAGAGGCTGCACGCATGTCAGGGCAAAGTGGAAAAAACTGGGGTCTCCGTCGTTTTGGGGATGCGGGCAGGAAATAAAATTAATAAAGACGTTAATTATAATGACATATAATTAATAAAACTTATTTAAAAAATTACAATTTTTATTCATTTTGTAAAGTAATTTCGAATACTTGGCGAAACATTCTCGGGCGTACTGTTCCTTTGGTCGACGACAGGTATTTTTCCTAGCAACACTTTCTTAATTTTGCGAATGTGAAAAAGTGTCGCAGTGATAGAATGGTAGAAGATGAAAATTCTTCTGGAATGGAAGTAACCCCATAAGTTGATGGAGAAAGGAAAAAAAAAGGGGAGGGGCGGTCAAGAGATACCGGACCTGACTACCACCACCCATGCAGAGATTCGACAGCTGTCAGTAACCTACTATAACAGTGTTGTGTGGTGATGACAGCACCAGAGGGTTCTTACGCTGCCCTTGCTCTACGTTCATCACTTTTCTACACTTATATATATACATATATATATATATGTTGAGCTTACGCTACATTGGAAAACCTGGCTGATAACCGTCATGGATTAGTCGGATATATGAATGTTGGAGAGTGAATAAGCTGAGTCTGGAAAAAATCTGCGAAATTTGAGAATGAATTTAGAAGTTGAGTGATATTATAATAGTTTGCTTCTCACAGAGGAAGAGAACCATTGCTGTTATCAAAACCAGTAGATGCATAATTCGGCTGGCCGTAAGCTCTCACGCTGTTGCTGAGCTCATCTGGCGCTATTTAGGTCGAGTATCTGTTGCCAGTGACCCAAAAAGGGTAATGGATTCCGTGAAAGTATAATTGAAGTGGTGGTTTCTTTTCATTTCCTTTGGGACTTATATCTTACAAACGTTGTGCTGCAGCACCACAATTTCCAGCGTCCCTTATTGAAGCTACTCCTAATTAAATCTAGAACAGTTAGCTGGACACTATGATCCACACTGCTCAGACCGTCTGCACGGCTGGTAGAAAGACAGTGAGGAAAGCTGGTGCTCCCTCGCAGGTTTAATTCCCATTTAAACTGCCGCCATTATCGAGCGATCGTTGGCGGGTCCTCCCGGAAAGTGACGACACTTCCGGTTGCTTCCGGCTGCGCGGGAGTCAGTTTGGTGCTCGTTTGCGGTGCTGTACAGCCTTGTTTCGACTTTGTTTTGTTTTCGTCTGATAAGGAGCTTCAGTGATAATTCGTTTTCAGCAAAGGCTACTGCCATTTAAACTGGTATATCTTCTATCTGTTGGTCGCTTTTCTTCTCAGCTCTCCTTTTGGTGAAGGTGAGATTTGCACACTTTCCTGACGTTCCTCTTCATTTCACGTCGTTGTGTAGTGAGTTCTAGTCCATCACTGGAATACGTTTTCAGGGTGTTTCACAGTGACTGCTAATCTCGATGTTGAATCTTCCAAGCATATTCGACATCTTGTCGAAAGTCGACACTTACCCCGTCGAAGACTTTGTTGATCGCTTGAATTTTGGGGCTACCGTATATTTATTGGCGTTCTTTGTCTTAATAACAGGCTCCAAGCAACATTTTGGTAATCCTATACAATGTATGGCGCCACCCGAAAGTCCAGGTATGGTTTTGATGAGATTGTTTTGCAATGGAGGATGCAGATGTAATCGAAGTTCTGTTTCAGACTCATGGGTACATTATTATCATGATTACTGCTATATCCAGGATAAGCTGCGTATTTTTGACATGAATGTACGGAAATCTATCGAGTACGAAGCAAGGCAAAGGTCTGTCATTGCTGAGATTTACAAGTTAACATGCGTGTTTGAAGCTTCTAGTGCACTGGAAAGTTTCTCATGAATTTGAAAAACAAGCGTAGAGATCAGTGACATGAGCAACAAAATTGTTCTTTTGAGCATGAGCAACAAGATTGTTTATTTGTGAATCGTTAGTTTTGGCACGTTGGCGCAAGTCGTAACTTGAAAACCGCCACCGTTAGTGATCCTGTTATGAAGTTTGCAATAGGGGAGCTTCACTCTTACTTCACAAAAAATATGTTTCTAAAAAAAAACAGCCGAATTAAGCTATACGGCTTCATTCGGCTAGCTCTGCTCCCAAATTCTCAAAATGGTAAATTTCACTCACACTTTACCGAACCAGCTGATAAAGTTATTGTGATTCTAACAATATTCAAATAGATTTTGAGTATTATCAGAGCCTCTGATTTGGAGGTTTCAGTTCATCTTGCATATTGTAAGATTACAGGGAACGTCAATCACAATTGCCACTTTTGCGGCCGCAATATCCACGTGGCCCAGGCGAGCGCTGTGGATGTTGGGTGTTGCCTCGCTCAGGCCACGTGGATGTTGCGACCGCGGGAGGGCAATCGTGATTGTCCCTGTAAGTGGAAGATTCTCATTAGGAAATTGCTACCGCTGTTTACTAAAGGGTTAAGGGCCACTATTCGACTAGTTCTGCCCCAAAGTCTCAAAATGAAAAATTTTGCCCAAACTTCGCCTAATGGGGTTCCCGAGGTGCAGAACACGAATATCGTATCCACTTTGTACCGTAACTTCATTTCTATAGGGTTGCGGTAGGTATACTGTAGATGCAGCATCTCAGAGAATCCTCTCAAATTTTGCATTGGGATATTATTTGGGGTGCTGATCGCGAATATCGTGTCTATTTTGTACGGTAACCCCTTTTTTATTGGGATACGGTAGACATACGGTATGAAATTCTTAGAAAATGCCAATTTCAGGAAGAAAACGAGGGTGGCGTGCAAAATGATGTTTATAATCGTGATCAGCGCCTAAAATAACTCCTATGCGAAAAATCTGAGAGAATACTATGAGATACCTTGTCTACACTACACCTACCATAACCGTAAAAGGATAGGGTTACGGTACAAAATGGATACGATATTCGTATTCAGCACTTCGAAAAACCCCATTATGCGAAGCTTGGGCAAAAAATTTTATTTCGAAGTTCTGAGGCAGAAATAGCCGGATAGTGCTGAGCAAGGTGGGTGCGTGGGTGCGTGAGACTGACGCGCGTGCGTCTATATGATGAAGGATAGGGGCCAGTCTCGTCGCAGTTGCAGCTCAGACGCAATTCTTTTTTTAATTCTCAACCCTCTTCCATTCTTGGTTTTGAGGGTTATTATTCAGTTTCTAAGTTTTAATGTGTTGGGTCACTTTCATAATTGTTCGTTTTTATAGAGCTGACGCCGATTTCACACCAATCGGCAGATTCAACAAACACGATGCTACACACTATTGGTCACCTCGTGTCATGTATTATCAGGTAGTATAATGTGACATTTAGCAAAGTGGCAGCCAGGTGGGGCTATAAGGGCAAAAAGAAGCCACCGCCAGCTCTTGGGTAATGAAACCTCCATATCGATATCAGTTTCCACCTTTGGTTTGCAAAAGGCATTCATTTTCACTTGGCGGTACAAATTCTTGAAAACTACATACACATAAAACATGCTTATTTTTGCACTTATGATTAAAGGTGCAAAATAATTGATAGATTCATGAGGTTTAAATTCACTTATGTGAGGAGGTTATGCACGGCTGTCGTTTGTTGCGCTGAAGTTTTCCTCTGAAAAATTGATATTTTAGTGGGTTCCCTACGTGCTGTTCCTGCAAGCAATGTTCTTCTTGGTTCCAAAACTGTTTTGGAAATTGATTGGTTTGCATTGGTGTCATGGTAAGTCAGCATGGTGATTTAATCCACTATGTACTTGTATCTATGCTTCCATGATATTGTAATCTTCAAACAACAGGTGTCGACATGGAAACGGCCGTTGTTGAGGCAGAAAAGCTTCGCACTCTCGTTGGGGAGGATCGCGGAACAGCACTTAATAGCCTAGCGAGCTTCATTCGCGATTTCTTGGAAGCTAAACATAAAAGGTATTGTGAATTCTAACACGAGCACACTTTCTAAGGATGAGTTGTTTCTACAAAGCATATTTTTACAGGACGATTTGTGGCTCATCTATTGCGTCGATATGCTACGTTGTGACGAAATGGCTAGAAGTGATCAATGCGTTTGGGCAGCTTTATATGCTCTCCTGCTTTGTTGGACAAGGCGATTATTTCTGGGGATATCATGTAGGTGGAGAAATCTCTGCGCGATTTGAGAGTCCTTCGCCGATGAGCAGATTTGTGCCGCATTACTGCTACACACCTCTGGATACTTGCCACAGCTCATACTCTGGTGAATGTGCGCTAGGAACGCAGCCCGAACGGCGTAATGCTTCGAGTAGAAACGCTAGCAGCAACGGTTCCCAGTTGCTGCCATTCTCCCCTCCATTGCTGCTACAAGGAGCAGCAATGAAGGGGAGAATGGCAGCAATGGAGGGGAAGGTGGCAGCAACTGGGAAGCGTTCTCTGAAGTCAAATGGCGACCTATTTGGCGAGGTTTGTTTGGCAACCTAGGAAACGGGTTTGCCAACTAGCCAGGCAAACGAACTCCGCCAAATGTCTTGCCAAACAAGATGTTCCGCCAAATGGGTCGTCATGCAAACCTTGCGAAATGGGTCGTCATGCAAACCTTGCCAAATGAGTCGCCATGCAAACCTTGCCAAATGAGTCGCCATACAAACCTTGCCAAATGGGTCGCCATACAAACCTTGCCAAATGGGTCGCCATACAAACCTTGCCAAATGGGTTGCCGAACCTCACCAAATGCGTCTTCATGCAAGCCCTGACTAATAGGTGTGGATCAGATCCAGGATGTACCTCGGATTTAGGCAACTGCACCAGCAACATCCATCGATGCCATGCACGACGGAAAGTGGCTCCTGCATCTCACCCGCATCGGCCAACGTCGTGCATTTCTGGATGTCATTGGAATCCGCTGGATCCAGGCGAGCGCGCACTACGATGCTCGGTCCGCTGAGGATCGCGGAGACATCCTTGATCAAAAATATTGGGTTGCATTGGTAGCAGCTGGGAGTCCCAGCCCATTGTACGCCACCGTTCTGCAATGCGTACCTCAAACTTGGGTAACTGAACCGACGCATCTACTCGAGACCCGGAGCGTCGTATGTACTTTTCCCGGGAAATGAGTCGCCAACATCCTCTCCCGCCATTTATCTTGCCAAACACCCGGAAAATGTGTCGCCAACATCCTCTGCCGTCATTTGTCTTGCCAAACACCCGGAAAATGTGTCGCCAACATATTCTCTCGCCTTTTGTATCGCCAAACATGCTTGTAGTCCGTTCTCCCGGAAAATGTCTTGCCAAGCAAGATTTTAACCCGTAAAATGTCTTGCCAAACACATTCTCTCGCCAAATAGGTCGCCATTGAACTTCAGAGTTGCTGCTAGCGTTTCTAACCGAAGCATTACGCCGTTTGGGCTGCGTTCGTGCTGCACAGTTATCAGAGTAAGCCATGCACAGCGTTCCATGGCTATGTCTCACCGCCTATGTTCAAAGAGTTATTCAGTTCCCATCATTTTCATCTTTCCCCAGTTGACTACATTTTCTACTCGCTGTAATTTTCAGTTGTTGTCTACCGTGCTGAACGGATCCGACGATCCCAACACCGGAATCTTCCCTAGGATAGTCTTATGTGATGTCGCAAGATTTGTGAGTTGACTTGGCCATGCACATCATTCTTTCCTTCTTATTCATAACTTTTTTTTTGTAATTTATAACTTTTTTGTAATTAATGTGCTTTCAGGCGCTAGCAAATTTGCATCAGGAACACATGCAGTGTGTGCTGATGTTGAACTTCATTAACGAGAAAATCTATACGTTTTTGTGGTTCTGGATCGTATTTGTTGCTATTGCGTCAACATTCTCTGCTATAAGATATACCGTCGCCCTCGTACTACCGATGTACCGCGGTCTTATGGCTGACAACTTTCTACCTGTAGGTTTTTAGAATGAAACATTCAGTTTATTACAGAGAATACAAGGTTCAGTATCATTCATTTCTTCATCTGCGAATAATTTATTCAGAAAGATAGCTCATAGTTGAATTTCTACAAAACCTGAACAATAGCAAAACCTTTCCAGACCCAGGATGTCTTGTTCTCAAACGCTGCCGCTGAGCACGGTGTTCGCCCCACTCCAGTCGCTAGTAGAGCACTCGTGGATTACTTTGTTCATAAAGTGCTTAGGTATGATTAGTAAGTGGTTTCGTTTCATTGTACTCCAGTAGTTTGGTTGATCTCCGCTAGGTGTGACGGTGTCCTTCTACTCTCGTTCATCAACGTTAATGCGGGTGGTCTCGTCACTCATGACATCGCACATCAGCTGTGGAAGATTACTGTGCAACCAACGTTCAAGTAAGTCGGCTTTCTTAAAGGAACAATTAAAACTATTTTCGAAGGATTTGCTCCAGATTACTTCACTAGGGCATCGGTTTGATTCAGAGGTGCAAGTGCTTCCCCATCAGACGAATGTTCAATGCGGAAAAAGGACTCGGATGCGCTTTATTGGCCAAGTTTCACCAATCTGCCCACAACTGTGCGTGACCCTGCCTTGGTTAATTATTTTCCGAACTCCCCCATTTCATTATGAGAACATTCACTTCAAGATGAGAAAAATGGGTTTGGCAAAGCGTATGGAAGCTGCTGGTGATTCACAGGACGTTTCTTTTAATGACAGAAAACAGTATCCAACTGCACAGCCAATGGTACGCACGCGTTCTCTCAGTGTTGGTGTGAGTTATCCTCAACGCACCCACCTGGCAATTTTCCGCGACATATGTTGAAATGAAGAGATTTACAGAATCTTGAAGCAGAACCAACTGCTCCCATTGAGTCCTCACCGCTAATTTCGGACGGTTCCACACAAGCCGTCGAAGACTCTACATGTCCTATTCAGAGGTGAGAGACTTCCCTTTACTATCCTCTTCTGCACATCTCTCTTTCCTAAATTAGGTTCCGATGTACAAACTATAGCTCTTGTTGAGATACCACACATTCTCAGTTCCTCTCGCAACTCAAACGTTCTGAACGACCCAAAAGTTCGTTATCCCATTTTACCATCCTCGTCCTTTCAGTTTGCCTGCTTCACCCGGCACGACTCGTCGTCGTATGGCAAACTCTGGACCAGGAATTGCTTTTGTCGACAACCGCTACGGAAAGAAGTAGAGAATATGTATCCATCTATTTTGGTAATAATCATAATAAGAAGTTTCTGTAGATTCCGTCTCGGTTGTTCATCTTTTTGCATGCTAAATCAGTTTTGTATTTCATTCCTTCCATATTCATGTATCTCACCAGAATAGTAGAATTTTAACAAGTTTTCTTGAAACCAGGTACATCATATGCCGTGTATCTCCGTGTCTGCTGCCTTTGTCACTGTATTCCATAGTATTACTGGGTATGGGTGCCTTTTTGGATATATCTGGGTCGTATTGGTTCTCTTCGATTACAGGTTCACTTCTAAGTGTAGGCTTCCATGACTTGTGTTATATTAATTGAAATGTTCTTCATGCCAACGCTTCTGTCGATTTCTGTTTCTCCGTATGGTTCTTGTTGGCATGGATGAATTAGTACTTGGTCTTTTCTGAAACATGTGTTTGCGATTTATCTTACCCTATGGAATTTGAAAAAATTTTCTGAATTTTTCCTGTCCATACTGACTCAAAAGTGAAGATTGTTCTTTTTGGCTTGTCTAGTTTTACATCAGGTTTCTAACCCCTTACGCATCGTTGGTGTTTTACTCTGCCGAAGGACGTTCTGGTACCTGTTCAGCACTTGGAGCTTCTTTTGCTGGTGCCGTTTTAGAATATTAGCTTTCAGAGTTTCATTTTTGAAGTGCTCAAAGGAGGTAAAGGAGGTCGTCCATACCTTGAGCGTAGCAGTGTCGGCTGGCATTGTCGGACGTCAGTGCCCTTGGAAGCTAATCCGACTGGGGTTCGAGGGTCAAGCGGCGTTTGGGAAGGGTTTTTAAAGGCTGCTGTGAAGGAACGGTGCACCTCTTGAAGCATCAGGCTATTTCTTGAAGGCAGCACCCACAGAAATTTTCGTGTTCAAAATTTTGATCATTTTGGATAACTAGCAATGGTGCCAACGATTCTACGAAACTTGCACCGTCGTAGATATATATCAGCGTTCGCAAGAAATGACGGGCTACACATAGTTCAACAGTTCAACAACAA
The DNA here is from genome assembly GCA_000688135.1 of Ancylostoma ceylanicum. Classification (NCBI taxonomy): domain Eukaryota; kingdom Metazoa; phylum Nematoda; class Chromadorea; order Rhabditida; family Ancylostomatidae; genus Ancylostoma; species Ancylostoma ceylanicum. The sequence continues at coordinate 427,679 of JARK01001448.1, read as the reverse complement.
TTGTACTATGAAATGAATGGGTGTTTTTGTTTACAATTCTCTGCAAACGCGCTAAACTGGTAGCTACGAAAATCGCCTCTTCTTGGGATTTGTCGAAACTGATCATTGCATTGATCTTCACTATAGTGAGAAACACAAGAATACAGTAAAATCCGTGTGAGCAAAATTTCCATGGGCAGAGGTGCCGCGCTTATTTCTGCCTATGCTGCACGTTTGCTGCCTTTGGCCTGCCTTGATGCTATCGTGGCGATGGCAAGGAGAAGGCAAAACATTCTGTACAGCTTCTACTAGAAAAAAAAAGCTACAGGGTGAGCCTGCGGGGTAGGCTTTCGTTCACTCCAGAACGTGCATGCGCTTACTGCACTGGCGCAGTGAGGGTTGAGCGACTGTAGCGAGGCGGATTTTTGCATCCGAGATGCGTTTGGACGCGACCACATCATCCCGCACATCTTTTCTACCCAGTCGTCACAGTGACTGACGTATCGAGCAGGCCTCAATTGGCCAGACAAGACGTGCACGACTCAACTCAGATCTGACATTTGAACGCCGGTTTACATACACCGAAGGCAGGTCGCCAATCGGAAGCACAACAAACCACTGGGCAGGAAAACCTGCACATGCCTTGCCGATGCGGCCCGTCCCACCTTGGAATTGTTTTGAATAAGAAGAATCTCTAGTGGTTGCTGATCAAGATGTACCCCCTTTGAACTCTTTTGCAGCCTTCAGAAAATTTGCCTTTTCTAGAACAACTACCTTTTGAAGAAGTAATGGTGCAGTTTCAAATTGAAACGGTAACATTGTATGAAATAGTTATTAATCTTGGCTTGTACTGATTAATACTGACTTCTACTCACAGTTCAATGACAACTATTGTTTTTAACGCTTGTCTTAAACAGCGTAATAAATGTAATGTTATGTAATGTAATGTAAGATGGTATGCGTGATTCTGTGCAAAATGACCGAAAAACCCGTTTTCGAGTCCCAGCCCTAGAGGATTCGGCACTATTCAACTTTACTGGCCCCAAAATCTTCAAAAAAATTTTTTGGCTGAAACCTTGCATAGGGGGGTTTTTCGAGGTGCTGAACATGAATATCGTATTCATTTAGTACCGTAACTCCATTTTTGCAGGGTTACGGTAAGGTAACCCAAGATACGGTACCTCATGGAATCCTCTAAAATTTTGCCCAAGAGGGTTATTTGAGGTGCTGATCACGAATATCGTATCCATTTTGTACCGTAACCCCATTTTTGTAGGGATACGGTAGACATACGGTATGAAATTCAGGGAAAATGTGCCAAATTCAAGGAGAAGACGAAGATGGCATGTAAAATAAGGTTGATATTCGTGATCAGCACCTCAAATAACACCCTTGGGCAAAATTTGAGCGAATTTCGGGAGGTACCGTATCTTGGGTTAACCTATCGTAACCCTACCAAAATGGGGTTGCGGTACAAAATGAATGCGATATTCGCGTTCAGCACCTCAAATAACCCTCTTATGCAAGGTTTCAGCCAAAAAATTTTTTTGAAGATTTTGGGGCCAGTAAAGTTGAATAGTGCCACCCATCTGCGGCGTCGAATAGCATGCGGCGCGACCGCACCGCTCAAGCGAGAATCGTCGCCGCAGTGGCGTATCTGGGTTTTCTTGATAGTTTTTCATCCTATTTGATGATAACTAATAAGAAAACTAACTGACTACCAAGAAAACCCTATAATTTGATGTCCCGGAGAGGATTCTTGCTCGAGCGGCGCGATCGTGCCGCGTTCTGTTCGAGGCCGCAGACGGGTCACCGCCATTGACGCCCACTGTATGTACTCCCTTACTTGTCACACATGGAGCACAGTGGCTATTCTGTTAGGGAGTTAATCAGAGACTCTTATGATGAGCACGAATTTCCGCAGAAGGTGCGCTACCGGGAGTGAATTAATCAGAGAACGCCTTGACCCTGCCCCCGGCTGCACCCATTGGCTTCTCAAGGAAAAAAATCGGTAAACGGTATTTTTTTTGACAGGTTGCAAGGATGTATATGTATATGTACTACAGTGTATCCAAAACGACGAATCTGCCCAAGCCGTCCACGTCACAGCCAAATCATTAGTTGATATCATGAAGGTAACGGTGTAGCGTGATACGCAGATTAGAGATGATGACGTGGAGTTCTGCCAAGCGTGGCCGCCTCGGATCCCTGACTGCTTGGGCGGACTCGTCGTTTCGGATAGACGGTATCTATGATATCCACTGCAAAGAAAGCATGCTCTATCGTGGTTTTACGTGTCCAACACGACATTGGACAGTTCTTGTTGTCCAAACGGCTAAAGCCCTGGGTTGCGTGGCGGCTGCGGGGCGATTGCAGACGTTCGGATCGTGGTGACCACGAGAATACAGGGCATTCATTCTGGAGTAGAAGTTGCGTCGCATATACGCGCGCTAGCTGATCCATTCCAACCGTTCAAATCCTTAGCTGAACGGCTACGTGCGAGTGGTTTTTGGCAGGGTTGGAATGGATTAGCTCTCGCGCGTATATGCGACGCAACTTTTACTCCAGGGCGAATGCCCTGTACATATAGTCAACTCCAAATGTCCGTAGACAAGAGTTGGGACCGCGGCGCGGTTTTCCTCCGTGTCTCTGCCCTGCATGCCCCGCTGAATCCGTGTAGCAGACAGCGAGAGAGCGCCGCCGCAGTCCCAACTCTTGTCTGCGTACTTTTGGAGTTGACTATAGCTGTGGCGGACGTAGCGATGCTGGAGATGCCGGATGGGGTATGGGAAAAGAAAACTAGAGTCTCTATAAAAATACGATTTCTATGTTAAACAGAAGCACTCAAGTTTTACCTTATTGCACGCCGACTGAGGCATGTTGTTACGCTTTTCTTTTGTTATCTAATTCCTCCAATTCACATTCGATGAAACGGACTGTAGTTGTTGTTTCTACTGCGTCTATTTGCTGTGAATACATCTCTAGAACTGTCGAATTAATGCTAGAAATGAGGCGCAGCCCTAATATAGTGTTAGCACGATATTTTCCGGCAAAACTCATAACGTTAGATTGGATTCCTATGAACGGTGGTTTGATCACCGGTCACGGGTCAGATCGATCGGCAGGTTTGGCGCGCAGGCGGGGTTTGAGGTGAATGGATCATCAGTCCTCTTCACCTTTCTCTATCACTTGCGTGTCCTCGTAATATTCCACCTTGCTGGTCCTGAATCTTGTTTGCCCTCTGATGGCCAATAATACTTCACTCTATGCTTCTCTACCTGTCCTGGCTTCCTTCTATTGCTGGTCAAATATATTTTCGCAGCAGTCAGCGGTCTCTAAACGTTCTGTTTTCAGTCTCTGCGAAACCCACACTAACACAAATCTTCCGGAATCAACTTCCGGCCGTTTTATCACGCCTACTGTTTCTTATCCGCCGGTACTACCCTTCTAGCTAACCTGTATTAACAATACTTCAGCATGCAAGCAGCGGGTCAAATCATTGACCCAAATCAGGTTTGTTACCAGCTTGTATACAGTTGTGTTAGATGCACCAAAGCAACATCAGATCTTTCAGTACTACTATGCTCCAATTCCTGCACAACCCTCCGCTGCTCCTCCGGGCGTCCCTTATCACTATGCCGGTGGCTTCTACGCAGATCCGTACATGGTGACATCTCCTCCGGCACAGGGGTCACAGCCTGTCATGATGCCTGTCGGTAGGTCTTGTGGGCTGTCTGGCTTTTCTAATTATTTTTAAGGTAATGAAGGTAATGCAGCAATAGGACATGGGATTTTGTGCTCAGTGCAAGCATTAAGAAATATTTTAAAAAATTGCACCAGGCATCAGGGCTATCACTGCCCGGCTAGTTCTGCCCCAAAATTTGAAGGAATTTTTGTTTTGCTCAAACTTTCCATATGTGGGTTTTCTGAGGTGCTAAACATATCGTATCCATTTTGTACCGTGACTACATTTTTCTAGGGTTACGGTAGTTATACTGTAGATACGGTAACTCTCAGAATTCTCTCAAATTTGGCAGAGAAGGGTTGTTTTAAGCGCTGGAGATTTCTTTAGAAAACGTTTTTGCCCAATCCAAAAGTTCCCTGTACACCCAATCCGACACTCTGCTGTTTCGAAACGTTCAGTAACTGTGCAGCCTCTGCCGAAGCTTCGCGATCTTCTGAACAGTGCCTGCGGAGATATTCGAGTTGGAAGCTTCACCATTGAATTTGATCAAATTTTCGCGTCGATACTCTTCTCGATGATGTCATGTCAACGTGATGTGCGAATGGATCATGGTTTCCCTGGTTTCTGGAGTGGAGCAGTATGACCTGTCTTGCTTTGCTGCCCCACAATATCCGAATTTATTGGTGCGGAGAAATCAGGACGATTTGCAAATTCAATAACATGGAGAGCGCAACCGCTGAGGTTCACTGATGGCAGTGGATGACGGAATCTCTTTATAACTTCTGAAGGGATTTAAACAGGGGATCCGAAATTCTCGCGCTATTTATGGAGACCACTAGCTATCGTATTATCACAAGAGATAAATGATAGCTGCTTTCCTCTTTTCTTTTTAAATTTTGGAAAAAGCGATCCATTCTTAACAGCCACCCTGTACAGTTTGTCGGCCCCGATTGCTTAGGAAACTTGTCTATTTCTCCCTAGCGCTGCTCGTACCCTCGGAGGTTGCAGCCGCGACGTGCACATGAATCGACCAATTACAGGCCAGCAGCTTATGTACCTCTTGACCCGCAGGCGAATAACCTGACTCCAATGGAGCACACTTCATAATATGAAGTCGTGTGCAGTGTTATCGATTGGCTTTTCGTTTCTGCGATGATCCATTAGAAAAAGAACCTACTAGGAATGCTGTTTTCTGCAGCGATGAGCTAATAAAAAGAATGCATCTCAGCCTTGACGGTGCTCTTTTTCTGAACATTTCTACTCGAGGGTTATTTCGGACGATGTTCATGAATAAACTATCCGGAAAACGTCCAGAATTTCTTCCATATTACGTTATTGGAGGAACTAAAAAAGGATTCGAGGTCAGCGTTCTTGACTTCACTGCTATGCGATAAATCTTACTTAGAAATGCCATTGCATTCTGGTTAGCTAGAAATAAACTCTTTTACCCATCAAAAGCACTCAATGAGATCCAAGTTTAGGACAACCCGGCTTTATCTATATGCCGTCTCCAACCGCTCAAGTGTACTACTCTGTTCCGACGGCTGCACCTGCGGCCGCGACGACTGCACCAATTTTTTATTCTCCAGAGGTTTATATGCAACCAGCAATTACGATGCCTCCACAGATGGCTCAACCACATACAGTTATACCGACTGAAGGTAGGCTGAACCTTTCATTTTCGGTATTCTATTATATTAGCTGTCTCAACATCGAAGACGTTCTGCTGGGGATTTTGTGAATCTTGATGAACATAGATAGATTGGGCCACTTTCTTCGTTGTTTTCACGGCTTGAAATATAGTGAATGTAGAGACAGAATCTGAGTTTCGTTTTCAAAAAAAAAAATGCCAAAGAAAAACTTTTTTAGTGAACAAGACTAGGTCAACCGTTCGTCCACTAAGCACATCCACTCCGTTGCCCACAGAGTTCGCGTCTATTCCACCACCAATGGCCAATCAAGTACCATGCGCCGGAAATATTGTACAACCGAGATATCACAGGTTTGTAGAAGAAGGATGAATGCGTGCGCGCGTAGTATATATTAAGACTTGCTCAGAAATATGGATCATGATGACGTACTTGCTAACCTTTCAAAGATATCAGTTGTTTCTGAGGAACACGATAGCACAGTCGAAGCAGTTAATGAAAGGGAGTTTGAGGTTGGTTGCGTGGATGCTGCGCTTCTGCTGCAAGCCTTATTTCATTGAGGCGAGATATACCGTCGTGTTACGTATTTTCAGCGTCCTGTTCGTCAGCGGCGTCCTCCACCGGTTCCATCCAACTACAAAACGAGAATGTGCATGACATATGCCTCAGGAAGACAGTGTGAGATGGGAAATCGTTGCAAGTTTGCACATGGACAGGAGGAGCTTCGAGTAGCGGAAGCTGTAAGTTACTTGCAAGTTGCATTTTTGGTAACTTTTAAACTTCGGCAATCGATGTGTTTGCTTTGATGCAGTTGATAATGAAATAGAAGCAAAGTTACAAAGTTATGATGCATAATGATGTCCTAATCATTTTTTTTTAGCCACAACGTCCTCCAAATCTACGATATAAGACAAAGTTGTGCAAGAATTTTGGACCTTATTCATCCAACTATTGCCCTTATGGGCTGCGTTGTGAATTTATTCATCCTAACGATAAAGAATACGCACTTCTGGTAAGTTTTTCCTTCTTCGCGGCAATGAGTAATGGTTTTATTTAGGTATCTAGGTCTCTACCGAGACTTTGTTTCATTTTATTCTATTTCAAGTGTTCCGCTCCACCTCGCCAGATTCGTAATACAGCGAATGCTGGAAATGGTCCTCAAAACGTTGGTGATGTAACTCCGGAGACGGTATGCGAGGCGCCTCCAGTTGCAGTGACTCGAAGCGCGGCTAAACCTGCAGCAGAAAAGATACTGTTGAAGAATAGAAACATCGCTGGGTACGTTCATCTTTTTCTGCTTACGTGTAGCGAGTCCTGAAAATGGCATTGCCACGGAAGTGACTACCAAACTGCTCGTTGTCTTGCCATGTAAGGGGTGGGGTTCTATCCATGGATGGTGTTAAGAGTGGAGTTCAAGCGTTCTAGTGTTAGCGCTAAGTGAGCAATGACCAATGATGGGGTTCTGAGGCATTCACAAGCATGCAGGGGAGTGGATGAAAACCACGAGCATGTTTTCCTCGAGATAGATAGTAGTTTAGGTTTCTTTTCCGGGATACCAGCAAGTATTGCTATTTATGCTGCGTGCATTGACCATAATATGATTGTTGGCGTCAAATACCAGTCATCTTTCATCTATAATGCATGGAGGAGAGCAGTTCCATGTATTGTTGCAAGGAGACCCACCACAATTAGCGTTGCAACCAGCAACACTACACAGAACTTGCGGCCAAATGTTTCTATCCATTCGTTTTGTTCTTCAAGTGCGTAGTGTGAAGTCTCAACAAACTTACAGTCTTTCTCAAAAATCCTTGCCTGAACCTGCACCGCCCGTTAGCTGAGCCACGCCACACTACGTATGATAATGCATAGGTGACGCGGCGCGGCTCAGCAGATGGGCGGTGTAGCATGAGGCAAGGATTTTTGGAAAGACTATACTAGCATTTGAGAAAGGTGGCATCACGGCTGTACGCGAGATTAGCGCGGTCGATTTGAGTTCTTATGATTTTCTTTTAATTTGACAATAATCAAACATTGGGCTAGTATGCTCTGACATGATGTTAGGCTGTACGAACAGTTTCGGAATGCGCTTGCGCGCGTCTTGGTTTGTGAACCCTCGACGAATATCGACTTTGTCATCATTGCGCGTTGGTAGATCGCCGGAAGACAGGATCAATGCCCACATAGTAGCTGCCCACATAGTAGCTACAAACGCCAAGACGCGCGCAACCTTGTCCCGGAACTCTGCAGGCAGCCTTTCTGGCTTCGAAAGGGATGTTAATTTCCGATATGCGTAAATTTGGAAATCAATAGCGTATCTATCCGGGTTTCAGATCTATGGTTTGCCTTGCAACTGCTGGTCGACGTGAGCAAGCCTCTGATGACAGCGCAATTGGTTCTGGTTCGTCTGAATGCGGTGCATCTCTGGCTCAAGCGAAAGCATTAGCAAGGTTCATTCTTTTTCACTCTTGCATTGTTTTGCCTTTACGTGTTTCTACGGTTTGCTTTTATTTCTTTCTGGAGCAATTGGTACTGTTCTTCCCTAGGGCTCGCGACGGTACTTCGTTTCCCACAGTTCCAATTAAGTTCCTCAGAAGACGTTCCATGTCGCAATTCACGCTGAAGCGGTTCAACTCTAGCGAGAATCTCGACGTTGCAGCATCTTGTTCGCAGCTTGCTGCCCTTGAACACAATCGTGCACCCATGTTTTCTCCTCTGAAGTAGTTTTCCTATCATCTTTTTTAATCATTCAGAATTTTATCAACCTGTGCTTTACTGTTTACGTCATGTTCATAGTCTATAGAGATTGTTCATTGCTCCTTACCTCAATTCTAACCCGATTTCTATTCTTTGCATGGCAGTCGTAGTTCCTCTTCCGGTTCCATAATATCTTACCACTCTGTATTATTGAAGGCCCTACTACTTTCTGTGGCTGTGTTCCACAACGATTTCACGTTTTCGGGTTTTCTTAGCCATAGAGCTCATGTTCACATCCTTCTCACTGCTTGTGATATTGTTCGCACACGGGCCGAATTCAGTATGTTTTGTAATTTCTATATGTACCCTCCACCTTATGTTGATCTCTGTCGTATAGTCTGTGCACTTCGCGACAGTAGTGTATATCAAGAAACAAAGCCGTTTTTTGTATTGCGCACAATGTGTTTCGTGTGTTTTCTCAAGCTAAGCATAGCTATGGTTTTGTAGAAAGCTGTTAGTTTCCATATTAACCTTTTTTGTGCGGTCAAAGCAACACTCAACATCCACAGCGCTTGCACGTGACGCGTGTACAGTCCGTTAGCCCAGAACGTGCACAAGTGGTGACTTTGTCCGCAATTGCAGCCGCAGTGGTATCGGCCGGCAGATCGGCCGGTTAGGTCGGAAACAGTATCGAAACATCAGAACAAAAGGAATCACATCACCTACATGCCAGAAACAGATCAAAACTGACAAAAGAAAGTGTAAAAATGGATCGGAAATCCGATCGGCCGGCCGGAACTACTGCGGCTGCAATTGCGGACAAAGTCACCACTGGTGCACGTTCTGGGCTAACAGACTGTATGTTGCGGCGCGCCAGTCCGGGGGAGTAGCAATCGTGATTGACGTTCCCTGTGGCTAAAAATCAATGCGAGTACCAAATTAAAACTTGTTCGATCTGCCAAAAGCACTGTGCATCCTGCATAGGCCTACTCCGCCACAAATCCGTGCGGCTAACAAGTTAGAACGTGTGCAACTTGTCAAAACCACCTCTATGATCTCCAGCAAGTGCCCCTCCCCAACTATCTTGGCGTCTACGGATAATTGGCAGCCGCACGCTTAGTGTCAGGCCATTTTCCTTTTTTTAACTTGGTAGAAAAAAAAACAGTCAAATGTAATTCAGAAGGTGCTATAACTTACTGCAGTCCCTTATTAGTCATCTTAGGTCAATGCCGACCAATCTTTTTTTTTTTTGGAAAAGTCCGGGAATAGCGGTTTTCTATACACTGCCTTACCGGGACCTGACGCGTGCGGGTGGTAAATGTCCGATAATCATCTTTTGGCCCGTTGTGGCACACGTGGAGCGCTCCGCCCAACTCTCCACTTTAGACGCCTTTTGTGATGCGCTACTATGGCTTGAAGGCGCCCTTACAATTTTTTGCTTCTCATACAATTTTTCCTGCACAGTACATCCGTATACATCGCACTATTCTCAGTAAGAAAAATTTCATGGAATCCGAACTGATTTTGTGGCTCTAGTGCGTTATACCTGGAAGGCGTGGCGCGGCTGGGCTCTGTGATTGGTCACTATCTCCAACTGGCCAATCGGAGAGACCAGTTGCTCCGCCTATTTATGCATAACGCTCCATACTTGTTTTTTTTTCGATGTTTTATTGAGTTATTCAAGTCAGTGCTTCATCCTCCCAGACTCTTCTGGCACCAATCTGCCGACCCCGGAGGGATGGCTGGCTTGGTTGGTCACGGGCGCGATGGAACCATCGACGGTGTGCGTGCGCAGCGAGCCTTTTACCACTGCGTCACACGGATGCACATATTACAAAGGAATGGATACCGTGACATACAGTAGGTGTAATCTACCCATGAATTAGTAAAAATGTGAGACTGTGATGAGATCGATGCCTGAGCAACAGCTTTAATACAGCTGCATACTGCTTTACTACATCAAAATTCATCTACGCTGCATCAGTGGCTTCGTCAACGATGTCTAAGCGTCTTTGACGGTTGTCTTCTTCGTCGTTGTCTTTGTCACACGCTCTTTCACGCGGTATTTCTTGCCCGATCGGTCGCTGCTGAAAACCGAGGACGTAATGACTTGAGAGAGCAAAGCGTTTTCTATGCTTACCCCGATTCCCTGTCACTGCTGTCCTTTTTGCGCCTTCTGCTGCTCTCGGTTCCGTTCCCGTTGCCATTGCCATTGTCACCGCTTTCTGATTCGCGTCTTCTCCTTCTTCTCCGTTCCCTGCTGGAGTCGTCCTTCGATCGCGAGCGCTTGTGACGCTTTTCCGAGCTGTCGCTTGACTTGCGTCGTTTTCTTTCCGAGTCATCTTTTCGCTTTTTACTGGATCGTTTCGAGCTTTCTTCTCTTTCCGAGCTTAAAGAATTTTTATGTTTTACATGATATACAGGGTGCGTCAAAAGTCTTTGGACAAGCATAAACGCTCACTAAAAATCCAGGGAGGGGGAATTTGGAAAAACCAGTGGTTCTTTTCTCTTCATGACCTAATTGTGAGCATAAAAATTATTTTTGTTCCTGAGGTTTCCTCTTCTCATATGTTCACAGCCTTCGGAAAGTACAGGTGAGACGCGGGTTCTGGCGCGCAGGTAGTGGAGGTACTTTCCCTCCCACCACTCCTCCATCTATTTGTGAGGAGACTCCAAACTCCTGTGTAGGGTAGCAGAGGCCTTCTACTATGGAACCCAGAAAAATCCCTGGGAAATTTGAAAAATAGGTGGGGCACTGCCAGGTTCATTGTCAGCTTCGCTTTTGGCAGTTCTCAAAATTTTTGCACGAAAACACGGAAATCGCGCTACAACAGCAATTTTCGCTTGTTTTAAAGCAATTTCACCACGGTTTTCTGTCATAGGTTTGTTTATTTGCTCTTTCTTAATAGACATATGATAATTTTGGACTTATAGAATGACGAAATGCCCCCTTAAAGTGAGTACTCTTCTCTATTGCCATAGTGCAGACAAATATTCGCTTATGGAAGCCCTACATCCACTCTGGGAGATTTAGAAGTGGTTTCTAGATTCAGCGGGCTATGGCCTTCCGAGAGCCATACAGGAATTTGAACTTTCCTCCGAAACTTTGGAGAAGGGCCGAAATGAATTTCAGTTCATCAAGTTGCGCGCCGGGCCAACGTCACATCTAATTTTTGACAAGCCCGTGTCGCTACCAGTGCAGGAAATTTTAGTATCAAAAATATTATTTATGTTAAGAAGTAGGCCGCTAACACACAGCAACTATCAGCTTTTCCAATTTCTTCTTCCTCATTTTTTGAAAATCGAATATGCTTGTCCAAAGACTTTTGACGCACCCTGTAATATTAGCCAAAATATAAGGTGACGTATAACATGAAAATACAGTCCCACCACAAAATAATTCTCAAGTTTTTCTTTTGAAACATTGTTAGAATCCTAATGAGGTGGTATACCTGGTTTTGTGTAAATATGCCGGAAAACCCGCTTCTGAGCTCCTTCTTTAGGTGAGGTCTTTCGTGGAGTGAGGGCCGGAATAGGAGGTGCACTCCCTGTTAGGATCATTCCTTCTCAGAGGAGTCAGGAGGGGTCAAAGAGAGCTAAACCAATCTTCACTACAATGCACTTTCCCGTCCGGAGGTGCACCAACTACAACAATATTTTGGGAGGTGCGCCATCAACAGGGAGGGCACGATGCGTAGATCTCGTACTTTCCACTGGCTCCGCCCAAGCGCCCTCCTAACGGAGGGGTTCAAAATTGAGTTTTTCAATTTTTTTTTTCGCACACATTTCTATTTTTGCGGCGACTGTTGTCCATTTTACCCACTGAGAAATCTCCAGAACTTTCCTGAGGTGAGGCTATGCTTTCAAGCTACAAAGAAAGGTTACTTGGTCAATGTGGCCATTAGTATGTATGCAACGTGTCCTGACATATGCAGTTTCGAACGTTGATCTCGAATCCGTTGTTCAAATTTCCTGTGCCATTCTATATAGTGGCTCAAACATACAGTCGTTCAGAAAAATACTTGCCTCCGGCATCCACCGCCCGTCTGCTGGGCCGCGCCGCGCCTCCTATGCATTATCACACGTGCTGCGGCGCGGCTCAGTCGACACGCAGTGTAGCGGGAGGCAAGTATTTTTTGGAAAGACTATACTTTTGCCCTATACTGGCTTAGAGTATATAGGATCCTGATGTACGAGCGTAAATCGTGCTAATCCAACTGCATCGATATCAAACTAGGAAAGCTCTTGTTCTGTCGACATACATTCAGTGCTTCGTGGGCAATAAGACATCTGCCAAGGCTTAGAGCTCGTATCTTATTTTTTTTTCGGTTTAAATCAGCCCGCAAAAAGTAGAGGTTACTCGCTACATAGAACCTCTGGATAGAGCTCATTTTGTGACCTCTACGAGTCTTAAGGTAAGCCTACATACCTCCTCCTTGACGACTTTGATTTGTCTCGCGACGATTTTCTCTTGCTCGAATCACCAGATCGATGTTTCTTTGAGGATCTGCTGCTACGGCCTTTCGAGCGACGCTGAATAATCATTAACGATATTTAAGCAGTATGGACAAAGACTCGAAGCACCGAATGCGCTCACCCTTCTGCTCTTGGAACTCCTGGATTTCCTCGATTTCCTGCTCTTGTTCAGCTCTTCTATTTCTGGAAGAATGCTCTTGGAAGACGGTCGGAATGATCATAGTTTCATTAATCGTCTTAATTTTTTTTTCGGAAAAAACCTTATTACTGACTCTTTTCGCTCCATTTGATACCCTCGCGAGGCCTGCTGAGTGACAGTGTCGTTTCTTTCGGACGACTTTCAGGGTCTGGAATTCCACAGCGGCTCAGATGGCGATTGATGTGAGTTCCTTCGAGACAAATCCGAGAACTGTGACGCGACTCCATAGAGATTCGAGCGAAGCGTGCCACCTTCAAACAAACATTTTCAGTATTGCTGTTATGCTATGCGATTTCTATAAATTTTTACTGATTCGGGCATTTGAAGAGTTGCGATACGTTCGACGATCAGCTGACGATCCACCTTGCTAAGATAGGCGGCGCGAATCTGCGCAAACGTGCTTCACCGTACTAGGAACAGAATTTCTTTATGAAGAATCCTACCACAGAAAATATGCCAGGAGCATAAATGGCCGGATGTGGCTGGCCTACCAGCCAGAGGAGTGCTGCATCAGCAACCACGAGTTCATGAGAGACGTGGAGTTCGCAGCTGTAAGTAATTACTTCGTTGTCTAATTAGCGGTATTTGAGTCTGCTTCTACATTCTTTGATTGGCGTCCACCATATTATATTTGCGAATTTTCCAGAGAATAATTCTGAAACTTCTGAATATACATATTCGAAGGAAAAATCCTTCTCGGTCAATGAACTTCCAAATATTCAAAGGATGATATTTTGCGGCGTTGAAGTTCAAAGTTGTTTGCATTTGCTCAATGAATTGCTTTACAGAAAACCACAAGGTTCAACATTCAAAAAAAAAAACAGAAAAAAAACAGGGCACTCCGAATGCCTCACTGGTAAGCGCCGTTCTCTATTTAGAATTGAAGATTGACTGTAAACATCGTTCTTGGAACAAGTTTTCAAGAGAGTTTATAAGTTGTAGTCTCTCACAAATGACGTTGCAAGTTGTTTACCTCGAAAGAAGAATGACAAATTGATGGTAGGGAATACGCTGAAAGTCTGGCAATTTGGCCATCTCGACGAAACTCCATGCCGCAAGGTAATGAAGTGCATTCTCAGTCTAGAAATTTTGTTTATGAAGCGCTTAGACGGTACAAGACTGTCGCTGCACTGCAACGATGCTCTTGAGGTCGAACATTTGAATTCAGCATTTACCTCCTTGGTAATGTTTGATGTGCCAGCCACAAGAACAGCCTGGATGAGGTGATCAGTTGAGGTGTCAGCGGTCAGAATTAGTATCTGGAAGAATGGCATTGAGTTGCTTTTGAGAAGTGCACATTCACTTTTCTCAGAAAAAAAAAGGATGCGTCACGTCACCTCCTCAAGGCGCTTCTGAAGTTCCTCCATCACAAATGTCTTCGTGAGTTTCAATAGCTCCGCCAATGCGTAGAATGATATTTGAGCCTGAGTTTTATATTGAACCCCTTTATTAGAGTACTATACTATATGGACTGTTCCGCCGACATACCTTCACTTCGCCTTTCTCGATGTAGTCAGCAAAAATTGTGATCGTTGAATCGAAGTAATCAGTGAGGTCAATGGAGCGTGGAACTCTTCCTGTCACTTGATGCTAAATTAGGGAGCAATTTGCTCTTCAGGGGCTCATTGAGGATTACATTCCGCCTTCACTCAAGATAACCTGTTTGATGAGCTGCGACACAGCAACGAAGTCGACAATTTTCACATAACGATGACCTTTCTTGTAGATGAGTTTGATAGTGTTCTGAAAAATGGATAAACTGTTGAGATTATATGAACGGCCGTTTTTTCATGCCGTACCGTCCACAATCAATACGTATCAAAAGTGAAATTGATCGAAATTCATGCCAAAAATTTTTCGGACTTCACTCAGAATCAGCATAAAACAAGATGTCCGATCGGATCTGAAACTTGCTCTATGGAAAACCCGTTGACAACTTGTTTCTGCCGACAAATTGCCGGCCCAAGCTTGTCGACAAATTGCGAAGTTGACTGCAGTCGGCTTTGCAAGTTGTCGAAAAGCTTTGCGCTCACAACTTGTCGGCAAGAAAGGGCTAGAATAAATCGTCAACAAGATTCGGGTCGAGCAAATTTCGGATACGATCAGGAGCCTCATCCAATATATTTGACCATGGGAGGGAGAACATAACGGGTATATATCCATCCCCATTCGTTTTTATCCACTTTGCTATCCAGTATTACTCATCCAGCTACGTGCTCATTTCTTGGCGCAAGTGCGGTGTCTCGGCGAGAGTCAGCACAAAATGAAGAAGGAGTAGATCATGGATCGTTATCATGTGGAAATCGACCGGTCATCCTGACTCAATGCTGTTCCTTTAGCGTTATTCATAGTGCGTCGGAGTCCGATCCCGTCGGATAACAAATGATACTTATCGATCCACGTCGGAATCCGACGTGGATCGATAAGTATCATTTGTTATCCGACAGAATCGGACTCCGGTGTGCTATAAATGCAGCTTTTGCGGTCGTACCACTGATATCACCATGCATCACCAACGCAACCTCATGCAATGGCGGGAGCGCAGCGGTGTAACCCTTGAATGGTTTCATTTATCAGTGAGGGTAACTGTTTTCGGCCGGAAATGGCTCCATTCGCTAATGGAATGAAATGTTTATCGAGCACCACCGCCATGCACACGATGTTGCAACAGCTCGCGCTGATGATACATAGGTGAAGGTATAGTGTTATGGCCGATAAGGAACAGCAGTGAATCAGAATGACCATGACTATAGATATAATCACCGAATCACCCCGGAGTATAGTTTGGTGCCATCATTTACATTTATGGAGGTATATGGTGATAGAGCGGAGGGAGGGCGTTTGGGTCCCGTCGAAAAGTGGGCGTGGCCAACGATGCCCCATGGACACGCGCGCTCTGCGCCAGCGGTAAGTGCCAGTCAGGCAGGCTCATATAAACGTATGAAAGCACATATCATTAGCTTTGTAAAATCAAAAAATTCTAGTAAATCGTTGAAATCACGGTTCAGTGCTTGCTTGTGATTCTTTTCGCATCAAGATTTGAGATGGACAGAGTTATAGAACAACTTTAGAATAGTGTGTCTCATTGTGTTCATTAGGAATGTTCAGAACGTAAGAACAAAAGGAACAGACTAATCCCTTCCATTCCTAATACTGAATCCATTCAAAATTTTCTTCGGAATTTATGCAATTTCATATGTTCGCATGAGCCTGCCTGGCTGTCACTTACCGCTGGCGCAGAGCGTGCGTATCCACGGGACATCGTTAGCCACGCCCATTTTTCGACGGGACCCAAACGCTACGCCGCCGATAGAGCGGTGGTGTTTGATTGGTTTGACTTCGCAACAAGATAGGAAAGTCAGTCTGGAAGTGTTCAAGATGCTGAAATCTATTCAGGGTTTACGGTATGGTATGAGCGGTGGTTGGTGCGTTCCCGTTCCCAAAATTGGCGAGCGGGGCTGTCTCCACGAGGATGCGCAGACAGTCAGAGTAGCACGGTGCACAGTGTGTAATGCATGGTAGGACCTCGATCACGGGAGTCTTCTGTCGCGATAACGTTAGGGAGCAGAGTATAAACTTGCTGAAGCTTACCCTCCCCTTGCTTCGGTGCTCAGACCTGCTCGAGCGCCTGCTACGGCGTGATTTCGAGGACCTTCTAGATGACTTCGAGGATCTCGATGATCTCTTAGAGCTCTTCGACGACTTCCTCGACTTTTCCCTGGACGACTTCTTTTCCCTGGACGACTTCTTCTCCCTGTCCTTCTTGCTCCTGTCCGACTTATCGGACCTGTCACGACCTGGAAATTGCAAGTATGGACCACTTGTTATGGGTGCAAAACCACCTCTTACTCTCTCTTCTCTTACTCCTTTCGCTTCTCCTATGCTTTTTAGCCTTCTTGCTTCTATCCGATCTATCGGACTTATCCGACTTGGGACTGAAAGTAGGTGATCGTCGTAGTATTGCATAGCATGACCGTGGCAAGCTCAGCTTCTATTGCAGCACCTTCCCATGCTAATGACGACGGTACACGATGGATTCCTAGATGAAAATGAAGCATCCTCGCTTGCGTGTCTGTTTGATAGTGCTGTTTTGGCTTTTAAAACAATAAACACTGTGATTGGGATAAGAGAATGTAGAACAGTCTTCTTCGTAAACGATGACGGTATAAGCTCTAAGTTTGCCAAAGGAGGGGCGAAACCCCTTCGTTGATCCAGGATTTCTGCTTTTTTATTGCACTTGGACACGACTAATAAGTGTATTCGTGCCCACAAATGTTGAAAACCCAGGATTACACTTAAAACTCAAAGACCAAATTTTCCATCGGTGCTGCATTTGAAAAAGTGATCCATAGGGCCGAAGCTCGAGTTAAGTAGTTAAACAAGGTAGTCTTGGCGGTGTGCCGTGTTTCAGAGTGACCAGATCGATGGATAAATTAAGGGCGCCCCCAGACCCTAAGATCGTTCTTGAAATTTCTACATGGAGAAGAATCTCCAGAAGCTGGTGCTGCCAATAGCGTACGTGATTCCATGCAAAACTGTTGGAAAGTCCCTCTCCGAGCCCAATTTCTACGGAGCGTGTGGGCGGAGCCAAGGCACTTTCGGAGTAGTTCACTTCCAGAAGCCCATCTTGTGAGAACTTTCGTACCCTTCGTGAAACTTCCTTATTCACTCTCTAACGGAACAGAATCTGCGCTCTAGGTGTGAAGAGTAACGGAGTTCATGGTCTGGAAACCCTACGATCCCGCCTTGGCTCCAGGCTTCAGGGTCTCTGAGAATTTAGGCTCGAAAACGGGTTTTTCGGAAGCTTTTCCTGGAGTCACGTATCAGCTTCTACTGGAGATTCTTTTCATGGAAAGATCTTAAGAAAGGTGGGGCGCTGCCTTCATCATGATTCTTGCGTCAAGCTTGGTTCCTTGTAATCCCTGTCCTGCGGAGTTATTGCTGGTCCTAGGGCCGACTCATACTCGGTGAGTCTATGAAACAGCTAAATTTTCTGAATACCTCTAACGAATGGATAGCGTTCATACCGTGTCGTCTACTAGCTCAAATTCTCAGAAGGATTTTTTATGAATGTAAAATATATAACAAAATAGGATTTACATAGCGTGAGATTTATGTGTGAGACTCGCCAGAGAACGTTAATTTGCATTACAAAGAGTAAAGTAGCTGTTTCATAAAATCGAAACGAGTAAACAACGGAGTGATGGGGAGCGGCAGGCACCCTGCTAAACACAGGTGGCGTATTCGTAAGTTGAGCACGACGTAGGATAAAAAAGACGATCTTTCCAATACTAGTTTAGGCTTATAAAAAATGGCTGGAACCTTAGAGAATTATCTCTACAAGAGACTGAGCCTGTATCCAGGCTTTCGCGAATAAACTGGACCGTCTTTATGGCATGAAATATTCTAGTTCACAGATTTCGCGCAAATTTTCTTCTCGCTCGTTCTTCTCGCACTTCATCACCCAAATTTGTAGGATCTTGTTCAACTAAATTTGTAAATCCGTGATTTCTCAACTTAACTGGAACCCTGTAACTCTTCCGGCACCGAAAGGTGTAGACGCGGTATATGGAGCAGTATCATGATGAACTGCTCCCCACAGCCTTATATCATGCTCTCAAACAACGAACGCGATCCTTTCAGTGCTTCTTTATCCTCCTGCTTCTCCTAATTTGTTCCTTTTCTTAATACATATTTTGGTTTGATCTGTCATGTCGACTACTCCTGTCGTTTGGAAGGTGGCGAAGCCTACCGTTATATGTTATGACGATTCCATTTAATTTTTCAATCAGATGATCGAACTTTCTCGGAGCTCGGCTCTAGATCTCGTATGAAGCCCTCTTGGCTTTTCACCCCTACCACAAACCACAGCTTACCCACCGGACAGCCGTGCTGGGGTCTGGTTTTATCTAGCCTGGAAGCTTCTGCTCTCAATTCTGTGCTGCTATGTAATTCCTGAACATCTCATTGTTAGTGTAGATTGAGAAGATGATAGCGTAGATTCTCTGTTTTTTTTTTCAAAGATTACATTGTTGAATGAGACTGGGTTGAGTACGGGATTCCCTCATTAATGTGGGAAACACGAGACGGAACCCTAATTACTGACGGCACATTCGGATTGAACGCCCGCTAAGAGGTGTATAGTATAGCAGAGCATTGAATCATTACGAAGGGGCAGTGGTTCTTAGTAATTGCTTGTCTTGCACTCTTTAATTTTTCACACTACCCAATTATGCAGATCCGATTAGAGCTCTGGGATTCCATTAGACTTTGAATGAAGTAAAAATTACCTTTCGTAATCCTAAAATTATCCTTTCATTTGCTAAAATTATGTTCACAGTTTAGGTAAAATCATATTCATATTTAGTTATGAAGTACATTAAATGTATCGGTGCGTTTACCAAGAACGTTTTGCAGTAAACAGCTACATTTTTTCGAGACGAATTGAGAATGTACTTGAATTCAGCGAATAAGCGCCAATTAATTAGTGTGTATTGAATATTTATAATTATGAATATTTATTGAATATATTATGAATCCTTTTATACTTTGCTATGCATCCGACTTATTTCTGAAGGAATGAAATTTAAATGGTCTTGAGAATGCTCAACGGGGGTCGCATGCGTCGCTTGGATTACCCAGGGTGAACGAGCTAACGCCACGCAAATTTACTCAACATAAACATAGGTGGGGAAATTTTACCCTGGGAAATCATAATGACGTATCCAGGCCCTGCTTATAGAGAATCCCTATTCAATGGATAGTTTCAAAATTCCTTTTGAACCAATATCCCAACTTACCAGTGGCGGACGCAGAAGGTGGGCGGGAGGGGGCGTGGGAAAAAATTTGGGGTCTCCGGCATTTTGGGGACTCAGACGGAAAATAAAAAATAATAAAAACACTAATTTAGATAATAAACAGTGAATAATTACTATTTAAAGAATAATAATAAAAGTAAACAATTGAAAATAAAGTAATAATAGTAATACAAGATTTCTATTTGTAATGTAAAGTAATTTCAAAAATTTGGCAACCCATTCTTTGCGGCCCATTCC
>JARK01001448.1:340264-407280 GCA_000688135.1 Ancylostoma ceylanicum | reverse complement strand
GGGGGGGGGGGGGGGGGGGGGTGGGAAGGGCAAAAGAGACGCGGTCACCAGAATGAAGCAGTGAATGAAGTCATTGAAAAACTATTTTGTGAGTTCAGAGATAGAATAAAATAAGAGATATTTAAGGAGTCAAGATGTAAAAAATTAATTAGAAAAACCAGCTAATTTGTCATTTTCCACACTTCATTGTGATTTTGAGAAATTTGCAGCAGCCGTATCCAATATATTTGACCGTGGGAGGAAAAACATAACGGGTGTATATCCATTCCCATTCGTTTTTATCCACTTTGCTATCCAATATAACTCACCCATCTACGTGCTCATTTCTTGGCGCAAGTGCGGTGTCTCGGTGAGAGTCAACACAAAATGAAGAAGGAGTAGATCATGGATCATTATCATATGGAAATCGACGGGATAAAGATAACCTGCAGTGAAACGAGTGGATTTGCATATCCGAGGATATGTTTTTATTGGATAGCAGATTCTCGCAACCACTGAAACATATCCGCTAGAACGTGTTTATCCGACTGGATAAAGTATATTGGATACGGGCCCAAATGCAGTGGTTAATCCATTGGCAACCTATCCATGGTCAGATTTTACCTCGTAATTTCGTGATTTTCAAGTGGTAGAACTGTCAGTGAATGAATTCTCGAAAAGCGAAAGGGGGTGAGAGGGATCTACCAAAATCGGCGGTGTTTTCGATCGCTGAAATAATAAAGGTTGAAAAACTGGCGAAAATTTGGATAGAAACGTCTGCTTTGTTGAAAAAGTCCGTACAGGCGGACAAATGCATTTCTGGAAGCATTTGTCACACGAGATGACGTAGGCGGAGATCGAGGAAAGCGTTTCTTTGCCGTCACTTCCGCTACAGCCCTCATCTGAACGCACTCAACACTGCTAGGCTTGTGGGTGCTGGCGGACGCTCATCCCTCACTTCCCACCGTGCTTACTGCTCTCCTCTTCGGGCAGATGCTGAATTCGATCCAAATTGGCTCTGCCGAGTTGTCTGTCAGACGCGGTTCACTCGCGCTGCATCTGTGACGGATAATTAGACTCAGGCACATACGCGGCGCGAATTCTACGCGCCTGCTCTCGCACCCACCTGATTCTCGATCCTGATTCCTTCGTTCTCACTCTCGCTCGGATGCTAAAAACATCCGAACACTAATGATGTGACGCGAACGTCGGCGTCAACACGTCCTGGTGTTTCCATTTACAGCGTCACATATGCAAAGGGATTACCGTATATTCAAGCAAAGAACTCTTGATTTTTGCTCCTCTTAGACTCAGTGAGGTCCAGAGGGAGTATAGGAGCGGGAGGAAAGAGGGCAGGGTTAAGCGCTGAGCATGAAAGGCCAAGTGCCCTGCTTTGGCAGCTCATTCATCACCCAGTCCTTTTTCATTTGCTTCATTTCTACTTGCTCACATCAAAGCCCCGAACCAAGCCAACATTTCGCTACGAGATCACAATTTAAACCCTGATTCAGAGGCATTTTTTACTCCTTGCAGATCTGGTAAAAAATAACCAGTGTATATCCTTCGAGGTTCCAATTTGAATGGCGTTAGACTCTGAGTGTTCATCACCGTGTGCCGATTGGTTGGCGCTGACAAAAAATTTTCCCGTGTTACAGTTTCGTATGTATGTACATATCATACATATGTAAACTATGAACGACCGTAGACAGGGGGCGGGATCGCGGCGCGGGCACTCTGGTTGCCTGCTGCATCTCTCGAGGCAGCGGGAAATCACGGCGCATTGGTTTTCCTCCGCGTCGCTGCCCAGCAGGCCCGCTGCCTTGGTGCAGCAGACAACCAGAGTGCGCGCGCCGCGGTCCCGCCCCTTGTCTGTGGCCGGTTGAAGTTCACTATTAGTATTATATACGATCTTCTTTATTTTCTGGTTATTATCGTTCGTTTTGTCTCTTCTGCCATCTTATATAGTCCGTTTCAAACGCGACAATAGTTGAGTAACCGTGCGGATATCGTGCTTTTCTCTCATTCCTCCCCAATTGCTGCACACTTTCCCGCGTTCTTTTTCTCTCTGCTGTCTTCCCAGCTATCACTCCTGGTGGAACGCACTACATATATGTGTTTCTATAAGTCTCCATGTACCTCTTCTTCTTTTCCCGACTCCTCAGTTCTTGAGAAATATCCTCGCAAAATCGATTAGCTTCTGACATCTACGTTAGACGCCTTTGAAAAATAAATCATTCGTCACATTGTGCTTTTTTACCTTATGCATGAGCAAGGACAACGCTTTGTACCCGTGCGTCCCAGCCATTCTAGTCACTCATTAGTGGGTTTCGCTTGCATTCGAATGTGTAGTTACGGCAGGGTGGAATATTACCGACATTTTTAGTGCGTTATTGTTGTACAAGGCTGCGTAGGTGCGTTGTTCAAAGCACTTAGGTGTTATATAAACGAAAAAGCCGAGTTGAATAAAGAGCACGGAGCAGGATTAATATAAAGTTGTGGAACTTGAAATGGTGGTATGAGTACAACACTCTTTTATGAACCCAATACTATCATCGTGAGGGGAAAAGGGTGTAACCAGCCGACTCTGATTGGCGCGTTCGGGCCGTCTGTCACGCCCACCTATTTAAACTCTTGCGGAAGCAAGCACAAAGAGATCATGTACATATTACGGGATTGACGCCGTTCGAGTTGAAACAAGTGGGCGTGGCGGGGGGCCCGAGAGCGCCAATCAGAGTCGCCTGGCTACGCCCCTTTTTCCCTCACGATGATACAAATTCCAATAAATCGGTAGCTCAATCCTACATGCTCTCTTCCTTTCAATCTTTCTTTCAATCTTCTATCGCCTTGTTTCATGTGCTGAAAATGGAAA
Organism: Ancylostoma ceylanicum; assembly: GCA_000688135.1. Lineage (NCBI taxonomy): Eukaryota > Metazoa > Nematoda > Chromadorea > Rhabditida > Ancylostomatidae > Ancylostoma > Ancylostoma ceylanicum. The sequence goes on along the minus strand of JARK01001448.1, from coordinate 404,432 downwards.
CAACGCCCGTTCAATTTCTTTGCTTGTTCATTTTCTTTCCTGGAAGGAATGAGCGGTGGACTGGAACAAGGATCAATATGATAACATTAGGTCGGTGCGAAAGTCTTTTTTTCGGTCTTCAATTAACCCAAGCTTGGTACAATGTCCTAATGCTTCTCAGTTATAAAGATTGCCAGACCGGGTCCCATTCATGAACAATGATGTTACGATTTTTTCAGAAAGAATTTGTGAAAATTTATGCAAGACTTGCGGACCAACCTAATATCAAGCCTCAAGTAGGCAGCGGTCACTAGAAGGGCTTCCCAATCCTAATGGGGGAAGGAGAGCGATCAATGGATTGGCTGGCACAATGATTTTGGTTCACTTGCACACGTTCGAGGGTATTTCGGAAAAGTTGACTTTTGCATGCACACTAAGGGACAGTCTTCATTACAGACAAAGAGGGACCGCGCCGCGTCATTCTTGCGGCGCGATAGACCTGCTGGACGCTGTGATACCCGGGTGAAACTTTGTTTTTCATTAGTATTTGGAATATATTTTATATTTTTATTTATTTACTTGTTCATTTATTCACTGACAACAAGCGAGGTCGACATCGAAAGAAATAAATGACATAAAAGGAGCAGCAACAGAAATGATGGACATCCAAAAAAAATTAGAATTGAATGAAGCAATTTAAGCAACTCAGAACTAGAAATACTAGGCATTATTTCCACTTTCAAGGAGAAAAAAAGGCTTCTAGTATTCTTCGCAGTTTCATAGTTATATCGGTGGGAAAATTGTGGGTTCACACTTCAACACTCGAAGGGAACTCTATGTCAACTTCAAAGAGCCTCGTGGATATCCCTCGACTTTTCTAGCAGTGCAATTCATGTTAGTTACCAATATTTCCCCATGTTGCTACTTTTCCAGTGGTGTTCTAGTTTTTTCCATAGATAATTTCTGTCTTTATGAGAAACTCATCTCTCTGAGATGATTGTCTGGGCATGAAGATGCTGATTAAGTTCTCCTTCATGGTCCATTAGTTGCTGCAAGTGGAGCAATATTTTGTTGGGACGCTCTTGAAAAATTCTTCTGTTCGTTTGCACTATTCTGCAACTATTTTCTAATGCATTGAATAGAAGCGCGAGAATTAAGGGCATCTTCAATTGGCTCTCCAGACGAATGCTGTAGTGTAACTGGATAAATTCGGAGTGCAAACTTGGGAAGGATGTTAATTCGTCCGTGTGGTAGACATAGGACCGAATCATGTATTAGAATGATGTGTTGAAGTAATTGAATTCAAGAATTTGGACGAGAGTTCAGTGTGATGTGCACGATCCTGGCCTACGTGCCTGAAATCTCAGCAAGAAAGGTCCTGGAGGAGTTTTGGATTTCGGCTCGGAATCCAGTGGTGGACAATCGAATAGAGTGCTTCTCGGTTACGAATGACTGCCAGCTCTTGCTTCTTTGTGAGCTGTAGACCATTGTCAGTTGTAGATGGTTATTTTATCTGTCACATAAATACCATCTCGGATGCATAGTGACACTCACTCGTCCAGTGACAGTCACGAATGGGAGCCGACGAACGAACGGCGAATAACCCGCTAAATCGATGGACCTTGTGGTACCTTGTTTGGCTCGAGGGATTTCCAGATGCGCTTAGGACAATGTCGGTGACTTCCTGAAAAGGATGAGGCGTTTGGCGGTCCAGAGCATAAATATAGCAATTTACCACTTTCAGGCCTCTGAAGAGGACGTTCCCGTGGAAACGTCAGGCCGTCAGAAATAAAAAGTTCCACCTACCAACCTGGTCGGCGCAGAAGTGAAGTATCAAGAATTGGCTTTAATAAGTTTAAAATTTTTGATTTCCGAGAGAGGTGTACACATATGGGACTTGAGGAATGAAGGAAGGGATTTAGGAATTACTCCTTCTTCAGCATTCGAATTTTTCGGACCGGGTTCTGAATCCATAATTGAATTAATCAAGTAATTTGACTGTTATTTGGTCCTTAGTGCATTATGCGGTGTATATTTTTGTAAGATTATTTCTTTCGCAACAAAAAGGAAGATATCAAAAGGCGCTGTACCACTCCATGAAGTGCAAGGTTATGGGTTATTATCAAGGCGAGGTTTTACCCCACACAGATCCCGCTGATCCACCTTCGATAACTTGTATCTCGAGAACGCTTGAGTTTTCTGTGCTACTGTCCTAGTAGAATTGTTGAGACAACCAATTACGTTCTAAAAAGATCAGAATCTGCAGTACGAAAATTTCTGTGGGTGCTGCTTTTAATGCTATGCTCATCAAGCTATGATTGCGGCTGAAAATAGCGAAGAACTACTACTCCCCCAAACACTGTATCTTCATAAGGAAAATTTGGAAAACGACATCATAAGGGATGACCGCCATCAGAGTACCTGAAGAATACTACACTTCAAAATGGATTTCTAAAATGAATTCGAACTTTTGGATAAGGCCCTACACTAGGATGTAGGGCCTTATCCAGAAGTTCGAATTCAGTTCTATTGGAAAACGTATGCACCACTAAAGGAGGGGTCAGAGTAGTTGTGGTTGCACTACCTTTTTTTGGCGACCTAGGTACAGTTTCAATTTTTTTTCGAGTTTCAAGAAGAGCACTGATCTACTACAGACACTAGACAGCAATCAAGATTTTATCTTAAGTTTAGTTTCATTTTTGTCATGCTGGAAGTGAGCCAACATGGTGTCTGCAGTTTCGCACCCACATCTCTAGATTCTGCTAGAAACTTCCTCCTTGGAAGTTCTTGTTGCAATTTCATGCATAGATGATCTGTTTTGAAGAGAATGTATCTTCTTTACAGCCGGCTTCCTTCACGTCATTGCTTTGCTTTTATTCTTTTTGTGTTTATCGACTTTGTTTCATGCTGAGCAGTACAGCTTTGTTTTGCCTGCACATCTTTAGTGTAATAATAATTGAACTGCTGCAGCTTTTGAAAGGAACTGTAACTACTCTGGCTACTTAAAAGTTTCTGTTGGTCAATCTACGCGCCAAAGTGTCGGAAGGCTCCAGCGAGTCATTTCAAGCTCCTGGGCCTGAATGGATCGCTGCGATTGCCCAGGGCAAACGTCTTGACGCCCGCGTTAACGATGGCTAGATTTGAGGGGTGCTAAATGGTTTATCCTTGGTAATCTCTGCCGTGCCTGTGGCCCTTGAGCCCGTAACCCATATTTATCATAGTAATACTTTCTGTCTTCTGATGCTTGTTCGAAAATCAGCGAAAATCTGTCTGTCTCATTCTTCTGGTTATATCCAGGTAGCTGTGGAAAATGCCTAACGCCTGTACTATCCATGAAAGTACCTATTTACTTTTTACCAGCCTGATCGTCCGGCTGACGCCGGACTCTCAAGCTTCTTTTTGTGCTCGCTTCGCTCGCGTTGTCTTATGACATCTCCCTCACACCATGCCGGCAATCCCACATTTAACAAAACTCCCGTTTTTTGCACCTTCGAGCTTCCTGGCTTCGAGGCACTTTTCGACAGCTGTGAAACAGTCGGGAGACGTCTTTCCACCTTATATGATACTGTTCGACCCGTCTCAGGGCGTTACACCGCTTTTGAACGCTGGCGCACCATTATCACTCCGCTAAACTCGTCTTAAGGCGTTTTCCACCTTTGGGACGCCGGCGCACCCTTATCACACCGTTGGACCCGTCCGCAGGCGTTCCTCCACTTTCGGACGCCGGCGCACCCTTATCGCATCGTTAAACTCGTCTGCAGGCGTTTTCCACCTTTGAACGCCAGTGCACCCTTATCTTCTCGTTGGACCCATCTCCAGGCTTTTCTCCACCTTGAGAAACCGTCGCACCGATGCCACAGAAGTGGACCCTTTGCATAGCGTTATCTTCACTCCCAGACCTCGGCGCAGCCCTATCGCGGCAGTGCTTGCTCGCCCCTCATCCGTGGCCTTCCTCACCCTCCTGGCTCCTTCTCTGCGATCTAAAGACATCCCCCCCATCTCTTCTCTTTTATACAGTCTGGGCTTATCTCATTCATTCCGACTGTGGTAAACACAACGGTCGGCCATTGAGAGAACTTAACATGTCTGAACATGACTGAAGTGGCCCAAAACACCTGTAAATCAAGGTAAAAATCAAAATTTACCACATTTTCGTACATAGCTCGATGAGCTGAACACGATGGTGTCGTTAGTTTTTGGCGATGGGGCCTGGTTCTCGTGCACACACACACACACACATGAAGTGCCAATTAATATGAAGTAAGATAATCCAAGAATCCCTTCGAGAACAACATTTTCAGCTCATTTTGAAAAGGCACAATAATGGCTCTATTAAAGTTTTACTAAACAGTTCAATGAAAAAAAAAACCGTCCATCCATCATTCAGCTAACCAGATTCTTTTGTATATATAGTCTTTCGATAAAACAAACTTTTGCTTACATTCCGTTATTTTAAAGGTTTTTCTCGTATCTGAGGTAAAATTATGAAAGCACTCTCAATTTCCTGAACAAGCTCGGATTTTTCGACTTTTAACTTTCGCATCTCCGGTGGGGCATCCGTCTCCGTTGATTTATAATTGGCCTGTTCTAGGAACAAGTTCAGCTTTATTAAATTTGGCACTTAAAGAGTGCTTTAATAAATTTTCGTCAACTTTGCAACCATGTTTTTAAAAGAATGTCACTCTGCATGTAGTACATATTTATTAATTATTCATTTTAATACATATTTGTTATACACATGTATTTGTAGTAAGCAATAAAATTAAGTGCCATGAGTTAAACCTACGTACTATTACTCAGGGACAACAATCCAATAAACATCTACACATCCAAGGTTCTCCATGAATCAGCCAGTAGTGTCTGCGTTTGTCTAATACCGAATGTCGAAAGTATGTACATTACATATCTGCGGTTGCTCTTTCTAACTTCAGCAGAAAGCTGGTCCCTAGTTTCGATATGGTACGGGGTCAAAAAAGGTAACGCGGTCTGAGTTACGTACGTATGTAGCTCCAAAATTGGAAACCACATTCAATGCAGACGTCATTGTGCTAGATTGCACAAAAGTAATTCTCTCGTGCCCATTAAATCGGAAACGAATTGCACTTCCATAAATAGAGGTAATCCGTAGCGTTTGAGTTTAGCAAGGAAGTGACCGTAGTATTCAGATAAAGATGTCTCAGTTGCATATTGCGACCTTGCCCTGCGAAATGCGGAATGAAGGTCTTTGAGGTATTTCTTTTGTTGGTTCAAATGGTATTATGCACACTATTGTCGCATCGAAGTGTAGCGTGTAATGGTAAGGAGAATCACGGCGAACTATTACTGTTTTCGATTCCAGGTCTCTTGGTTTATAGGAAGGAATCCTGACAGGTGCTGGGTGTATCGCGTTTGAAGTTTAGAGGGAAGCTCGCGGGCAGTTTGTCACTAAAGATGTGACGGTGAACGAATACTTACCAGTGTCAAGGCCGAATACTTGCCCGTTCTTTATGCTCTACTTAAATATTCTTATCTTATTCATGTCCGCTTCATCTGTTCTCTTGTCACGCTCGCCACGCCGACGCAATGACGAATTTTTCCAATAATTTGTCAAGATCGCGGAACGACACGCAGATGTGAATGACATTCTGAAAAAAAAACGAATTCCCGGATTTAGACGTAAAGTGGACGAATTAGCCTATGGAATAATGGTCCGGGGGCTTTCCCCTGTCTGAAATGTGATCCTTTTGTATTGAAATCACATTGAACGGTCTTACTTCGCATCAATTAATGCAAACATCGATTTTCTATTTCCAATTCAGGTATTCATCCCAAAACTGCGTAGATATCATGCAAATTCTCTGTTCTCCACGATTTTCCAATGCTAGAGTTAGTTTTCACGAGGATCGGCTTTCTTCCACAGTTTAGAAAAATCCTGAAAAATTGATCGCTGAGCTCTTTATGGAATTTTTTCTCAGTATATTTTTCCCATGTTTCAAAGAATCCTACAGGTTTTCAGAGAAGGGGAAGATTCCGTGCTCCGAGGATGACGATGATAAAAATTTGGGGTGTGGAGCGTCATACCTGGAAAGGTGGCACGAATAAACTCTGCGATTGAATGCATGCGTAAACTGTCCAATCACGAAGCTTGACTTTGACTTGACCCCCCTCTAGGTTTAACGCTCCACAACCAAAAATTTGTGCTTATTGAAGCCGTTTACGGACACCTACATACATATCACTGCATGGTACCGGCCGTTCTGCCTTTTTTAACGTGCAAGGGACAGTCAGTCGTTGTTCAAAAGGTTCTTCAACTTACACTAACAACTTATTGATCATCTGAGATGATGAATGAACCGTCCTTCCTTGGAAAAGATGAGAAAAACGGCCTTCTATACGATTTCTTATCGGAGCCTGAAAATAGCGGTTGGTGAGAGTCCGATATTCATTCAAAGCTGGCAACTGCGACCACGCAGATCCCAACTTGTGCTTCACACATTCAGACCACGACCTTCATTATTTCCAGATATATAGAGTAAGATCCATGCAACTTCTCTACTTTGTCGTCTACCCCCCTCCCCTTCCTAAAATGCACGTGTTCCCTCCGGCCAGCTGTGGTTTGTGGCTGAGTATCAACTCAGAATCGCGAACGCACACTCTCGTCTCCGTCGCTGACAGTAATCGAGTTAGACGCAGAACGTGCGCTGGCATAGCTCACGGAAATTGTTATGATCCTGCGTCCGAAGTCGGAGCGGCGGCGACGTCGGCGCTCGGAAGGCTCGCGGACAGCACATGAATCATAAATCTGCGTTCCCTTACTGAATAACTCATTAGCGATGCGGAATGAATGCCGGATGGCCCGCGGCAGACGTGAAGCCCTTTGGACATGCGCGTGTCGCAACAACTTCGTTCGTTTCGTCGTGCGGAATTCATTCATTAATTCGTTAGGTTTATTGATTCTCGCGTGAGGATATATTTGTTTCGTTTCGCTGCCAACTCAAACAACATCGACGTTTTTCCGTCGTTTTCGAGTCAGCATCGATCCTCGCACGTTTTTCCCGGATTCTCGTGTGATATGTATTTCCATGCCTGCAGCAGGCGCTTGAAATTCTCCTGCTGTGCGCGAAGGCTTTTTATGGGGAAAATTTCTGCGATTCGTAATTTAATTGTGGGCAGCAATTACACGTCATTTTTCGTCATTTCTCTTTCAATTTTAGCATTTCATTACAGCTTCTTCCTTCCGACCTATCGGATTGCGGCATCAACGAGAAAAGCAATTTCTTTCTTTTTGCACTGAAAGTTCCTTTACTTCCTGGCCACTCTGGCGCCCTCTTTTTGTTTCACACAAAGTTGACGAGGTTTCACATACTCCCATAGAAACGTAACAATTTCTCCGCGTTCGGAATACCGCCGTTTTTTAAAGTGCATTTTTTTCCTCCCAAGACCGCCGCGGCAGTCATGGATTTGTTTCAATAACACACCTTCCACTTCCTCCTTCTCAGAGATGCAGTCTTCGGGAAGTTAGACGGATCCCGTGACTGCATAATCACGGCGCGACCTGTACGAGGAATGTGGAGAGAGCATGCACCAAATGAGGGGGTCGAGAAGGTCCCGCAGCGATTCTGTGGACGCAGCGCCGTGAAATCGTAATCCGTCCATCTCCTCGACAAGGACGCTTCCATTTTTCTTGCTCGGTAGAAGTTTCGCTCGGAGAAAGAATCCAGATGCTGCGAGGAAGCCTATGCATATTTGGGTTAGCAGCTGTTGCAATCGACGGTGCTGTGGCATCTATCAAGATAGCAGTCACCTTCGTTTGGGAGACGTTGATTTTATTTTTTAGTTTCATCAATATTTTTTGATTGATAATTATTGAATATTTAATTACCAAACTAATCTTTTTACTCCATTTTTTTAAAAATATTTTTACTCGTTTTGGCCCCCTGCGGAGACCCCGCTTTTCCCCCACGCCCCCCCCAATCTCCCGCCCACTTTTTGCGCCTGGCATTGACTAATGATTCTGGATACGTATTCTAGCGTAACAGTGTTGCTTCTAGGGAAATTATTAGGTTGATGCAAAAGAAATGGCGCTTTCTCGTGTTGACTAAATTTTTTTCTCACAACCCTAACAGACTGCAACCTCGGCAGACGATATAATACTTTTGATTGGAGGGGACCATTGCTTATTGCATGGGCAGGTCCCCCATCTCCTACACAGAGAAATCGGAGAACTGAGAATAGAAGAACAGAAGAAATCTTGTCTTCAGGTCGTCCTGTTTGACAGCTTTTTCCTTGTAGGATAAAGGATTCCGAAGCTGGGGAAATTGACAGGAACGCGACAATATTCCTGCAGAATACAACGAGTACTCAATTGTTTTCCATGGAGGTCATCAAAATAGGAACCAGCTCTCGGAAGTAAATTTTAGTGAAAAGTTGGGCTACAGAAAATGTGCTTCTGATCATCTTCAGCTTTTTTTCTAGCAGATCCCTCGAAACATTATGAAGTAATTACCAGCAACAGGTATTGCGCAGGGTAATGTCTCTAAAAAGCAGCTCGGGGAGAACCACCCCGCCCCCCACCAAGAATACTAGAGATGCCGAAGAAAAAGCTTTGGAAAGTGCTCGTCTCTGTTTCACCCACAGCAACCCCGTTGCAGCAGGTCTCCCTTGTGGGGTAGGCACTTACGTCCTGACCTAACACAAAAAAGTATTTTGGACTGTGTTGCTTGTGGTATTACAGAAAAATCCTCAAAATCCAAAAATCATGAGTCAGCATTTTCTGAAGCTTCCTATTATTTCGTGTTTCCTTGGCCTAGCCGACACCTCCTATACGTATAGGACGAAAAAGCTTGCTTTGCTCTACAAGAATATATTTACACATAGATCTTAAACTACATCCAAACCAAATTATATGGTTTTGAAAAAAGAGCGCCATTTCTTTTGCACCAACCTAGTATTTTCACTCAAAAATGCATATTTCCCATTTACCATCCTCCTATCTATTGCACTGAAAATCATGCTCCCATTTATTGCACTGAAATTACCAGTGCGCCTTTAGTAAATGAACAAAGCCGGTTAGGAACGGTGAAACAGTAGTTTACGGAAATAGGAGACATCAGGACCGGTATCCAATATACTTTATCCAGTCGGACAAACGCTCTGGCGGATATATTGAGACATTCTAGAGAATCTCATATCCAATAAAGACATATCCTTGGATATGATAATCTACTCGTTTCTTTGCAGGTTATATTTATCCGGTCGATTACCGCTCGACAACGATTCATGATCTACTCCATCTCCACTTCGTGTTGTTTCTCGTCAAGACACCACATTAGCGTCAAAATGTCCACAAGGATGGATGAGCTATATTGGATAGCAGAGTGGATAAAAATCAGTGAACCGCTATGTTTCCCCTCCCACGGTCAAATATGTATATTGGATACAGCTCCGGGAAAAGGTATGAGATAAAAATAGGGCGGCCAGCTTAATTTCCTACACAACTATCCGGGAAGTAAGCATTTGGAACTAGTCGCATGAGTGCGGAAATTGCGGTGGGATAGCAGAATATTTGAATCCGTTCAAAAAAGGTTATTTGTATCCATCAACTGTTGTTCTGGCCTTCCGATTTCCATTTTTTTTCATCCCAGTACGGGAAATTAAAGTAGATAGGTATTCATTTTCTGAAGAGCTCTAAATTTGTTCCTCACTTTTCTTCGAATTCTGTGCAGCCAGTCGCCTGCAAAATTGTCCTAGGAACACAATCCTATTGTGAAAGGCGACTCACGTAATAACCGCTTTGTCAGCTCTCGGAAAAATACTATCTTCAATGGCAGGAGAGGAAAGAGTGGGAATCAGCAATCGAATTCGAGTCCCTCTCGTCTGGCAGTTCGTGAAATTCCAGGAAAATCCTTTTGATGCGCTTACGTGGAAGGTCTTTTGAAAATACTTTCAGCTAATGTGTCCTGAAGTTTTTGCAAGAGTTCTCCCCTGAATTTTTTTTTCTTTCCAGGCGCTCTTAGGGAGGCTCTTATGTCAAACTATGTACGAGTACAACTCTTATTTGTAGTACATACTCTTAATGCAGTGTAGCACACAATTCTTAATGCATTTATACGCACCTCAGTGATCTATTTACGCTTGTACTTCTTGTCACTTTCCCCTCCATCTTTAACTTTTGGGGAGAGCGAAGAGTGTGGGGGCTGGATGTTAAATCCCAGGAGTTTCGAAACCCGAAGAATCTGCTCATTTCATCTTCAAATTCACTAAATTTGTGGGTTTTCGACAGTTTCTTTAAGAATCGAGGAGATTTCGCTGCTTCTTAAGATCGCCCTCGCATCACTGATTATTTGCTATTTTATAATTTACATTTGTATCTCGGTTAAGGCCTAGCATAAGCATAGCACATGCGCTGTTGGTTAATTCTATCCGCAGTGGTTGAAGCTACGGATAAATACATCCGGAAGGTCCTCGTTGTACTACTACTATTTGCAATTTTGCCCTATTTATTTTTGTTGCTGCGCATCACTAGTGGTCCAATAAATAAATAAATTTTGTAAATAAATAAATAAATGATCAAATGAATGAATGAATGAATGAATGAATGAATGAATGAATGGGTGAATGAATGAATGAATGAATGAATGAATGAATGAATGATTAATTAAATAAATTAATACTCTGCATCGGAGGTGTTTAAGCTTTTTCCTAGTCAGAAAGAACGGATATGGGGAAAAATTCGTATTTGGCACATGCAGGCATACGTACGTGTGTCTGTAATTGCTCCCGGAATTTTCCTGCAATTTCCACGTGTCTTAAAATTGCACGCTTCCATGCTCGTTCTACCATCAATCTTTAATGATGGGATTGGGTCGCCACGGTACCGGAGCCCGCAATTTATGGGTAGATACTGAATGTTGGTTTCGCTGCTGGTTTCTCTGTCTTGGTTTCATGTGCCATCTGTGATGAGGTTTCTGAACGTTCCCGGGAAAGTTGCAACCTACCCGCACTTCTGGAATGGACGAGTTTTCCGTGTACAAGTGAGCATGCTCCGTTCGAATGATCAGTTCCGGACAACTATGGTAAGTGAGGATAGAAATAGCTAGTTTCATCAATTTTTGCTCGTCCATTCATGAGGAGCAGGTGGCTAAAAATCTTCCAGGGAAGGTTCATGAATCCGACCACTGATTTTCTTCTGAAATCCTCTCTGTGGTGAGCTTCATGAACATTCCGGAAAGCCTGGACTCTACCCGCCCATCTAGTATGGACGAGTTTTCCGGACTAAAATGAGTATACTTTATCCAAACCACTTCTCGCTGTCAGCAGTTGCAAACACTAGCTAAGGCAGCAGTATCTTTGACATTTTGCTCAGCAAACTCGTCCACTCTAAATGAGCGAGAAGCTCGGAACCTTCCCGAGAACATTCATGAATTTCACCACTAGTAGAGTTGTGTCGCTCACTGCATAAAATGATCATCACTGAGGTGCTTTTCACATTCTCTTCTCGCCTTGCTCTATTAGAATCTGGAAATGGTCTTTGTCCTCTTTTCTGGAAGATGGATTAAGTTCCCTTTTTTTCCAACACACTAAGAAATACGACACTGTTCTCAGCCAAAAAGCGGAAAATTTTCTCAAATCTCTAAGGAAAAATTGGCTTCATTGTTTGAATCCATAGTTTTGCAGGAAATTTTCTTAGCTTCAAGTCGTAAACACCACTGTTTTGTTCTGTTTGAACCACTCTTTTCTTCTGTTGTTGGATACCTTTTTGTGGAGCTTTATGCGTGGACGAGTTTGCTTTTTTGTTTACCTCCTCAGCAAGTCTTGTTTCTTGCCTCGTTAACTCGTTTATGCTATATGTACATGCCACACCTCTGCTTCTACTCTGCTTCTGGAAACTGTTTCTGTTTTTCTGCCTACGCTCGGTTTGCTAAATTGAAGCCTTCAATGGAAAATTATACATGAAACGCCATGTTGTATAAGCAAAACTATTCCTTTTTTGGTATGGGATTCTGAGGATTTACGGATTTCCCCCTTGTTTTGCCAGGAGTTCATTCTGTATCATGAAAATAATAACTTTTCCTCAGTCCTACAACATTCTGCCTTGACAAAGAAGAGTTACGTTACTGTAAAATATTTTCAAGTAAAGATTCTTCGTTACATTTTCGCTGCTTGTTTTTTAACGTGCACACCCTTATCAAGTAAATAAATAAATTTTGAATTAATTTCTTGAAATGAGCGTTCAAAGCACTGTTTTGCTCATAAAAATGTCAGAAGATTAGGAAGACACATTTTTAAGGTCATCAGGGATTTATCCGTAGAACACATTTTTTAGAAGTGAGTCCATAAAAGGTCTATTATTCAACGACCTTCGTAAATAACTTCGAATAGGTTACCGAATAGTCAATGGGAATTAGGCGCTATTGTATTTTTTCTTGCTTGGAGTAACGTTTTCTACAGCTCATGAGAATGCGTACCTTGTTAGTAGGTTCGCATTGATTGTGGCTCTTTCTCACCTCTCTGTCAGGAGGTTTGTAGCCGTGAGCGAGGAATTAGCACAGCGCTGTGTGTTTTCCTGTTACTTTCTGCTCGATGATTGACCTTGAAAAAATACATTCCTTTGAGTATTTTTCGCTAATGTTCGAGGTTTTTCCTGGGTAATCTCGATTATGCATCCAGATCCAGCACCGTCAAATTTAACCACAAGGATAAAAAGCTATAAAACGCCAGCAAACTTATTTGATATTTATCATTTTCGCCTGATATGCTGCTCCTGAAAGTTTTATGGATTTTGTGGCATTTCTTTTGTTCCTATATGATCTTTTTTTGGAATTCAGATCTGCTTGTTAAAAGATTCTAGAAAATACGAGGTCTCCTCCGTTTCATCTTGATGTCTGATGAAATTAATGGTTATTGGAGATTTAATGACACTACGTACATAGTGGTGGACACAGGTAGTCCCCCCCCCCCCACTCCCTTCCACCCTTTGTCTTAGTAGTGGTCGGCTAGTTTTCCAGGACTAGCTCATGAAATACATAGTTAGAGATGTAGTAATAGCTCCTTTTAATCCCTTACTAAGGCAGTGTTTATACTTTATGCGAGGCGGTGACGTCGCGACAGCGGCCACAACATGTGCGACGCAACGGGTAGCTCCAAAAAGATCCACCAAATTTCCCTTTGAAAACCAAGATAATTGATATTGAAACTCGGATATTCGTCGCTAGCTCTAGCCAATATGTTCTTCTCATTGCCCACTTCCCGTGGAAAACTCCTCATTTCCTGTTTCATTAACTTGTCCTACTTTGAAAGGGGTTTACATACTGTTAATCCAGGATATCGTCATAGAAAGTAAATTTACTTTCTGTTTTTGGATAGCCAAGATCGCGCTCAGCTTCCATACAGTTTTGCATGCAAATGAGATGAACATGATGGAGCCATCTGGAAAGAGATCTGACGAAAGCCTTGATCAGAGCTGTCCTACACTCGATCTAGCTCCTTCGACTGTCCATGGACGACCATCGGTCCTGGAATTCATTTGTTGTTGAAGAAATTAATCACATTTGTACCGACCAACTAGGATCCTACGATGGGTGCATGATGTTGTAGACGACATCTCCCTCCAGGTGTTATCACAGCAACGATGTCGCATGAATGAGTGCTGGATTGCAGTGAAACTCTTCTAAGGGGTCAAATAATTTCCGTATGTAATTTTTCGTTCTCACTTGCAGAGTCTAATTTTTTTGTTAGTTCTCCCAACAGAACCGGGCTAGTGCATTAATGGCCACTCTCCCATGTGCTTTTGGGTACCACCCACAAACGCGAAGGTGTTGCAATGCTCATTTTATATTAACGAATTCGTTAACTATGCCATGATTCTTTCACGTTCGCACTGTTTACTCTACATCGACGTGCACGTGCTGTTTGTAATAGGAAATGGCTTTTCTCTAATCACCACTAATTTGTTGTTCTTTGTGTGAACTGCTGATCTTTGGGAATGTGTGAGCATCGAAACATTACAGTTCAAGGAAGTGAATTAGTTTGTTTGAGATACTTATTTGAACCCGAACTAGCTTCTGAAATCCGATTAAGAGCTACCCTATGCGGTGCCCCAGGACTCGGGTAGCTCAAGTTAGAGCAAGAGCACGACTGACCATGTCGGTTGAGGACCTGTTTCCTGTGCCTTAGTGGTGGCCTACCCCCACAGATGTTACCCGGTAGTTCCCGATTCCGTTCACCTCTACATGGTTCCTGAGCCGAATCCTCTGTCCCAGCCCCGCCTACAAGCTTACGTATTAAAAAGGTTCGTAGTGATGCAATACATGGTTGCAAAATAACAAATGAGCAATCAGTGATACCCATCACACAAATAGGAATCGCGCAACATCAATATGCAATATTCTCTGATAACTGGGCAAGGCAAACGCAGCAGAACCTGCTGAGCCACGCCCCCAGGAAGTGGAAGGCAGACATTGCTGCATGGTCAAGAATTGCTGCGTTCCTAGTTTTGAGAGCAGCAAACCCTGTGTTTCGGCTGCGTTGAGGGGGCAGCTTGCTGCTCTGTCAACCGCGGTTCCGTTGAGCCTGCGTTCTTCCCCTTCATGTCCTGCGTTCATCCCCCTCATCGTCACGTGATGTCCCGCCCCCTGGGAGGTGTATATAAGCCGGTCGTTGAGCGTCAGAGCTCAGCCGTGTCTCTGAGGCCCGGATTAAACCGTGGCCCAGTGCAACAATTGGCCAGACGAGATGCTGGGCTGCGGACGCGTGTGGATGCGGAAGTCCGCCTGCGTCCATCGAGCGCTGCAGCTGATGGCGCGCACGCCTTCGAGAACATTTTTGAGGAAGCTTGGGTAACCATGAGCTTACCCGAGTCTGCGTTAGGAACACCGCTGAATCTGAGACTCGTCCATTTTCAACTGCCATCTCTGGTTTACGACATGTTATCCAGCTCTTCCCCCCACCCGAAAAAAATAGCAGCCTTTTAAACGGGAACGCAGCTCGTAGGGCGACAAAATAAGCCTTGACTCCGCGGTGTGACTGCTGTGGAAACGTTTGCGTTGGACGTTCCGGAATCACTCGGTACCTACATATTCCGGCAGGATGAACGCAGCTGTATCTCCGTTCTTGCCGCTACCTTGGCAGGACTAACGCGGGATATAGCTGCGTTCCAGCTCTGACATTGCTGCCATCCTAGATTCATGTGCTGTCATTAACGTGCTCCCCTATTTAAGCAGCAATCGGGGGGACGATGGCAGCAATGGAGGGGACAATGGCAGCAATGGGAGGGAAAGGCCACGCTCAATTTGGGATTTGAAACCGAAGTATTACTGCTGGAGAAACGCGTTCGTGCTGCCATTGGGCTGCTCTGTTATCTGAGTAATCAGTGGTTGTTACCCAGTTTATTGTGTATTGTTTACAATCTTTTGTTACACCGACACAATGAATATCTAGAATTCCGTGCGAAGAGTTCGGCTGACCTCTTTATCAATAAGTTACGTTTAATCGCAAGCGGCCTCTTTCCCAGAGCAGCCTTTGAATTTTGCCAGTTCGTCCATTCAACGCATCTTGGTTCGACCAGTGTTTCTTTTCCCACTCGGTATCCAGTCAATCGTTGTTGCCTTGTATTCTTCAAATTTTCTTCTGGAACTCATGCAAAATTCTTAGGTCAGTCAGTCATTCTGATTTCGCTTCTCCATTGAGGAGAATCTTATGATTGGTCGGTGAGTGGAACGAACAAGCCATTTTAAGGCGCTAGTTCATAATGAAATTCGCCTTACCTGACAAACTTCAAACAGAAATCGTTAATTTTCTGCTTATTTTCCTCGGAAAATTCGCGATGACAAAAAATAGCAGTAGATTACCCGGCTTCCGCTCGTGTCTTTTGTATGCTTATTGAAATTGAAGCAACATGGGCATTGAACAGCGCTGGAATTTTCCTCAATTTTATGTTTTTCTGCCGAATTCTTCCGTTTTCCCACCAATTTCTGAGGAAAATTACCGAGAACATGCGAATTCTGCACGTATGTGCATGTTTCTGTAGGAGGGTTTCTATGTGTAGTTACAATAATTCTGTGTCAACGAAGGAAATTGTGTTTCTTTCCTGTATTCTTTATTATTATAGGAATGATTAATTCAACAATTACTGAACAGTTGCTATAACAAAGGGCAGTTCTGTAACATCATTATGCTCTGACATTGATATTTTCACCTTTCTTTTGAGAATAACGATAAGTTCGAGATGGCTTTCGCTTCTTTGTGTGGCTTTTTTGAAGAAAAAATAGGGCAAACCCTAAAAGTAGACTTTTCTGTTGCCGTTATCGTTACGGATTGTAAATTTCATCATGCATTCGGTCTAAATTTTCTTCACTTCTCTCCACTTTTCAATTCTTCACTTTTACTGCTAGTAAGCTAAGAAACAGAGCCAGAATCTCTCAAAATCTGCACTTGGTTTCCACATTGTCCATCAGAGCGAAAATTAACTCCGAGATTAATTTTTCCGGAAGATGTGCAATATTTTTCACTATTGGGAACGATCAAGATTTGATAATGCTCCACCAGTTTCAGGTGAATTTGTAATTTGTGTTTTGTGGCTTTTTATCCTTGCAGTTAAATTTGGCCGTGTTGAACCTGGATGCGTCATTGAGATTACCGAAGGTAAAGGCGTTGATTGCCGTGCTAACGATGGGTGAATTTGTGTAATATTTACTCGTTTACCCCGGGTAATCAGAATGATGTACGCGACTTTGGACGAGCTGGAATCCAACCTAGACGGGATGAAACGCTGATTTTGCTAAGAATGGATATTGGGCCGCCTCCGCTTACGTTGGCGTAACTTTCGAACGAAAATCCATTTAGCTTGTGCCGTCGGAAAGTGCACTCCGTGTATGCACCCCACCCCCAAATTCGGGGCCGTCATCTCTTTTTCCAGCTGGGTTAAGTTAACTGAATTTTCAGGACACATGTGAGTTTGACCTCTTTGTCTCATCTCCTCAATGGATTTATGGCTATGCGACGGGGGGGGGGGTTGCCTTGACCAGTGACTCTGTTCGTCCTTTGGAGCTTCGTCAGTCGTAACTGATTTGCATGGCGGCAAAGAACGCATACATCCATATTTTACCTTTTTATGCTTCTTTCATGATATTGATTTCTGCCTCTACTTGCCAGTATTATCATCGGGCTATGCCCTTCGGCTACGAATGTACTGAGCGGAAGTAGTGTTGGAGCATTCATTCAGAACTCTCATGAGAGATGTTTTTGCTGTTTTCTGATGTCATTGCCTGAAGGGGGAGCCTTTTAGGGGCTCCATCTCTACGGGATACTTTCTGGGTTTCCTATCCACGGTACGTGGGGAGAATCGCTAAGGTATCCACGTATGTAACCTTGCACGCTACAGCCAAAAAACCTACATCAATTATGCACCTCTGCTCGTTCCTCCCAGCGGCTCAGGCGCGTATTTTTTGTTTGCTGTCGATCTCCCACTTACTCAGTCTACGATCGACAGCTACTTACTTAGTAGTAAATACTAATATTGAGTAAGTTGTCGTGTGAATCGATGCTTCTTCACGTGCATTTCTCAGCGTTCTTCATCGTCCACCTAATAGAATAGTACTCCATCGCGTCTTAGTGATTCAGATAACTGCACTTATAGGTCTTCATTGTCTGAGAAATAAAAGGTCAAGCTGCCCCGCTCCACACATTCCAGGATTTTGCAAGCTTCATCCTGAAATTTCGCACCTACGCCGACGTTATTTGAAGGGACCTAGCGTGACGTGCAAATTACGAAGCGTCCGTTGACGTATCTGTCCAGAAGGGCACACACTCCGAGCTCCATCCACAAGCATCGAACGGGCATCGCTGGCTTCTCGCCGAGCCGATTCTGGACACTTTCCGAAGAGTTCCTTTGCGCCGTCAACTTTTTACCACCACTGGGGTTGCGCGGCGCCGTTGTTCATAATGGCCGTAATTTGATCTCACGCTCCCCCTCACAGAATCGAAATTTCGCTTCACAAACGTGCGCAAAGCTTCTTCAGATCCATATCAGTATAGTAGTTGGCAGCTGCTCAGCTCATTCCTTTACCTTTACTGATTTTTTGTTTTTTTCCCCTCTGTTTTTTGCCCATTACACTAGCAGTTTTGTGGATACAGAGCTAATTCTTCGTTTTTTCTATCCTCTGCTTCTACCTAAAACTTATCCCGCTCATGCACAAGGTCTACCTTATGGTTTTTCGGCTTCATGAAGTCCTTGTTCATAGAAATTCTGTTACTGTCGGGCAACTGTCGATCCGATGTTAATTCAAAGAAATCTTCTATAATACTTTCTTTTCTTCTTTCTACCTCTTAGTTTATTAGCTCTGGGAGAATGCATTGTCGTCCCATGTTCTTCTCCTGGTCATTTTGCAGAGTTCCGGAAAAATTCACATAGTAAGCAATGACGCCCAACCACGCGAAGGGGCGTGGAAAACCAGCTGAGGTGAACGACCGCCACTTTGGGAACCCGGATGGGAAAATAAAATTATGAGAACTATGAATTTTATTACCACATAATTGAACATAAAAAATATGGCATATTAATGATAGTTAGCATTTGATAATGAACTGATACAAGTTTTTGAACCACTTTATCCCTATGGAGCAAATCGTTCTTGGTGTGTGCGTCAGTCGTATGTCAGATCCATCCATTTGCAGAAGATTTCCCGTAGATTGGTCAACGCGTATCACTTATCAACTTGGGTTAGTATCTCATGATGTCGTGCTAGAACCAAAACGAGCGGATTAGTAGGTATTGACGTTTCCTGCACAACGAATCACAATTCTGGAAGAATCACTGCTACTTAGATTTTTTTTTTGATTATCTGAAAAAAAAAAACGTTATTCGATACTCAGTACAATTACTATCATGGGCATGATTTACATATATGCCTCCTTGAATTGCCGGATTTCGACAAGTTGACTGTAGCTATTTTTCTTCGTTTGCAGTTCAGTTTACACTGCTAAGATCATGCAAGCAACACATGAATCTCGCCAAGCGCTTCCTATAAAACCTCCCAATTTTCAAGTTTTGCCTCTCGACCTTGAGATTTGATGAAAACCAGCGTTCAACCTTGAATGGGACGTATAAAACCTCAAACCCTCACTTGACACAGAATCTGAGAGTCTTGACCTCTCCCCCTCCAAATCCTAGAATGTATGTGGATTCAAGTGGACACTGTCAATTCCGTGCATGGTTCGCATTTCCGAATTAGTATATCCCACTCACAATCAGTCTGCCTTTCCATTGTTTTATCTTCGCTGGCAATAAGGAACGTGTTAAATCCGTAAGAACGTTGCTTCAGCATTTTCTATTTTACGAACGTTTACACTAGCTTGTGCATGATATCCGGCATTTCTTCTCATTATTTACATATGAAAATTGTAAGTGTTGCGCGTTCCATTTAGAAATAGTCCTAGAGATTCGCAACTTCTCACGATCTGAAATTCAAAGGCGTTTATGCCTTTTTCAAAATTTGCCCTAGATAATTTTTTGGGTGCTTTTTTCTTATGCTGCACCGGAAATATTGCAATACTGCTGAATTGAACTCAACAAATGAATTGAAGTAATAGTCCAGCAAGTAGGTAATAAATAAGTGTTGCAGCGAATTTTTGAGTTCTCATAGTCTTTATTACTCTTTTCATGGCTCATTTTACGATTAGAACCCTCATAACATTTATTTTCTAGGTTATTACTGTTTCTTTTTTTGAAATTTAACTCAGTGGCATCGAATAAATTCTCTACGACTCGATACATACATATATTCTTGTTTTCTTATTCTTGTTTTCTTCTTATTTTATTCTTGTGCACCACAAGTATGTATGTAACGTCGTAGACTCCCTTCAGCGTGGGTTATTAGTGTTTCAGAATTCTTGGGCGCTCAGCTTTTCCACATTAGACAAGTTTTTTTTGGCCAAATTTTCTTCCTAACAACAACAGAGCGTGTGTGGGATGTTACAACTACAGTGGGCTGTGCGGACAGGTTCTGTGATTGGCTAACTGTGGGGATTGACCATTCGCAGAGCTCTGTGTACAGCGAAATTCATAAATGCTCCCCAAGGAGGTCTAGGCTTCCGTTAGGTTGGGTGAGAAACAATGATTTTTCAAGAAACTCTTGTGAATCCAGCTAAAGTTTCACTAGCTACAAGTACATAACGTGTTGATGTTTGCGTCCATGACCGGGTGTCTGTTCACATCTGCTATTTTGGTTGAAAGCTATCGTTTTGTTTTTTTTTCGTGTCACATTTGCTTCCATACGTCATAGTGCAATCGTAAATGAGTTCAACTGTTGCATTTTAACGACATTCTTAATGTCTCAGCGTCTCAACATTTAGCGAACTTTCCAAAATTTTGAACGGTGCTTGGATGCACCATTTGTTTCTTGTTTGTTACTTATTTGTCAAATACTATTGTAAAAATCGTAAAAGAAAAGACACAAACGGTTATATTAATTTATTCAAGTGCAATCAGTGGCGCCCTAGTACCTGTTGCGCAGATATTAACAACAGGTAACTGGTCTGGTAACCGTAGAAGAGTCGCGACATGCAAATCTTCACCAAAGAGAACCTTCTATTTACTTTTTCCATTCCCTTACATGGGGTTCATCTCCCTGACCGTGATGAATCTGTTATAACGCCTCGTCTCAGCTTGATCTATATCTCACACACTTTACCTCACTCAGAAATGAGAAATAACTATTCTTCCCCGTTCTTTGGTTCCATTATGTTGAAGAACAGTTTTTAGAAACTGAACTCTCCATGGATACTCTGAAATGATGGTCATATTAAGCTAGTTCTCGATATTTTCACATTTAGTGCCGTATAATTGCACACTAACTCGTCCGTTCTCCACGCAAATCATGCTCGTTGAAAGATTAATGTTGTCGGCTAAGATTAACCAATGCTTGTTGAATGTCGATGCTATGGCGGCAGGAGATTCGGCCTATCGCTGCATAGTTTGGAACCAGTCGAAGCCGTGGCCTGATACTTACACTTGTGTTACCTAGATTTTCTCCTACTCTGTTTTTCCGTTATTTCTGGAGCATGCGTGGTTCGCGCGATCTGCTTTCAACACAGTGTTTTTCCGGGAATGTTATCTCGGTTTGGGCTACATATAAGAGTGATGAACAGAACAGAATCCAAACATACAAGGGGTCTAGAAATAATCTTTACACACTTTGAACCTTGATAGCTCCAACACGATTAATGAAGAGCACGAACTTCTCCGGCGCTATTGAGCTTAAGATTGGATGTATCAATCTGCCCACTGTTACCAGTAATGTATCACATGCACCACTGTAGAGTATAACTAATCGACAGAAATGAGCTACTCTCTCTCTTTGAGAATGGGCCTGCAGGCAGTCACAATCGCATCTCTGACGTCACGTGTCTCTGGTTTTTAAAAGTACGCCATGTTCATCAAAATGTTCTGTGAAGAGAAACCTAGAAGAGCTGTTCCACGAATCTTCGTGAGCCAATCCACCCAGCTAACGGCTCATCCAGAAATGGGCCTGAAGTAAATTGTCATGACTGTGAGATCAACTGCATGCAAAACTCGTCGCCACATCTGAGACCCTGATCGTATGTGCGATGACTTCCAAACACTGTGGGGATGGGAGATCGTCATTTCAGCCGCAGTGCTATGAGCACGTATAGTCTATGAACTCCGGTACAATGGGGAACTCAGCGGCGCGTGCGCATAGTGAGTGGATCATGAAAGTGTTCATATTTTAACTATCTGTTCAGTTTTCGTTCCACGCATAAACCTATTACGAAAACTATACATAAAAGTAGGTTTGCCTCAACACTCATCAGTAAGGGAGGTAGGGGAAAATAACTAAAGTGTTTATGATGTATGTTTGTGGTTTTCAAGACTTTAGTATTAGCTACTTTATTAGGATAGCTTTCGGCGTTATAACGCCATTCTCAAGCCTACAAAAATACAACACATTATACGAATTAGAATTGGAATCGATAGACTCTATGCCCAAAACGCTTCACCCAACGGCCGGGCGCTAGCAAATGATGGGGTGATTGGACAGTGATCCCCTACGAGATCAACCTTAGTGCAACCAAGCGCTCCTCTTTATTGTTAATCTCTGGTGATCTTCATTTTATCTCTACTGCCTCCATAATCTTTCTAATGGATTCGTTAAGAAACGGTGGAGTACAGTAAGCTCGAAATCTGGTGGAAGTTCTTGTGTGTGGACGAACGTTCGATGTCTTGAGGAAATTGGGTGCCATATGAAAGCAACGTTTTTGTTGTAGTCGTTTCTTTGAGTATCCTCACCATGTCTTCATCAGATGATCCGTATGTTATACCACAAATTCTATCTTTCATTTGTGCCTTATTCCGCACAACATTTACCTTCACGTAAATTTGGTGAGCACTTCTGGAGTGAATGATGATTTATGTTTACTTTCAAGACGGTTTTGTGTACCAGCTGAACTCTTTCGAGTCGTTTCATATCGACACCTTCGCGTTCAGGAAAGGGAGGAAACGGTTGGCATCAGGTTCTTCCACGGTGAATGGACGTTCGGATTCTGCAAATCCAGGCTGTTTAGAACATATTGAATGACAGTACACAAAAACGTCATGAATATACCTTATATAGAAAATATGCTCACTAGCGAGCGACATTCTCTCTACGCGGTCCAAGTCAACGATGAGCGAGTCGCAGACCCATGGCTAGACTTCTTCTTTTGTATAATGTGTTAAATTGTTAACTTTTACATAATATTTGCACATATTTCCAAAATTCTTAATTTTTTGATTGTTAAACTTTGAACTTACGTATCTGTATATATGGTGAATACATATAACTCTCCAACCACATTCTGTGCAGAATGAAATGAAAGAATGAAATGGGGAACACTACGTGGGACTTAATCAACTGTTGATGTTCACAATCAACGGCGATAGTATTAGGTTGAGGAATTATAAATGTCTGTTTGAGGAGCAAATTAAAATTTTTATTAGGACAAATATTCAATAGCCCAATATAAGAGATACTGTTTTCCTTAATCAGTGACTCTTCTCCTTCCTCCACACAAGAAACCAAATCTTTAGTTGGAGAGTTCGGTTTGCTATGGGTCAAAATGTTGACCCATCCAAATTCTGGTTCCATCAAACTTCTTGAAGTTTTTCTCCTCCAAGGAACGATTGGTCCACGGATGCAAGCAAAATTTTGGTAGTGTCAAACCTTGGCTATGAGGCGGTATTTGAACGAGACCAAAATCCAACTCTGCAGATGGATGCAGTCGAAAAAACTGATTGGCACCATGGATTTCGGTTCAGTTACCCAAGTTTGAGGGTATTTTCAAGGAATAGATTTTTGCACGGATGTGGCCGGAGGGCAAAGCAAACTTCCTCTTACGGCATTACATGAAGTTTGGTGCAGTTCTACCTGTGATATCCTTTCTCTATGTTTGTACAACTGGCTGACGAAATTTCCACTTTTTAGATCTGTCAGCTTCTAAACTTATTTAAAATTCGGGAGTTGAGGGAATCCAAGCCGTTCCTAAATCATTAGATGCGGAATGGATTGCTCTTTAAAATGAACACACACTCACCTTCAAAAGTTTTAATGCGGTCGAGAAATATGATCACGAAGACAGCAGACATTTATAATTCCTCAACCTAATAATTACAAGTGCTCCGACTCGCTTCCTGCGAGTCTCGCACCTGCCCGTTTCGCGTAACTTCGGTACTGACGTACCCTTAGTTTCCAACAAAAAAAGATGGAGACGAGAGTTGCGAGACTCGTCAAAGGCGAGTCGGAGCACCTGTAGGGACATGATCAAATTGCGTGCTGATAATCGCTTTCGCATATAAACTTCAGTTCCGCATTTACCCCCTTCGAAAACGCTCGATTTATCACAGACAGAAACATAAGAATTTAACCACTGATAGCAACTTCCGCTTTTCTTCTGTGGTACGATTCATGGGCATTTGCACATGAAACCTATACCATTCGGATCAGAATTGTGCCCCGCAATGCTAGATGGCAATGATAACAAACACACAAACAGATGAGTTTTACTCTATAGTGATGGGGATAAGGGGCCAAAAATCGATGAGACCGATTTTTGGAAAAACGCCAAAAGACCCTGACGTTGCACTGCGGGGCACAATTCTTAGTCGAACAGTATAGGTTTCATGTGTGTTTGTCGGTTGGATCGTGAGATATTACTCAGACATTCGTGGGGGTGACTGGCAGGTAGGACCCCCATCGCCCCGCCCACATTTTGAGCTGGGGGAGCGTATCTGGACGTCCAAGAAGAGCAGAGCGTGCTGTGCCTAACCCCGGTCGTCCCCCCATCCGCCGGAACCCAATAACGCGCTGGGGGACAGCTGCGAGGGCACGTGGGGGAACGTCTTTCAATTGTGGTAGGTGCCCCACGATTTTGGGTCCACCCCCAGGTACAACTGGGGATGGACCCATTTCCACCTGCATTCCACCCCCACGAATGTCTGAGTAGCGATTACCAACAAACACACAGACAGATGAGTTTTACTGTATAGTGATAAAATCACTGAGGCAGTGAATCGGTTGTTTTTTAAGGTGTTTGAGTTTTATTGTTATAATACAATGTTTAAAAGAATCGTAGTGTCTTGTTCTCGTTATATATCAGATTTAAAGTACGATTTGTAATTATACAATGTTTTTCTATTTGCTGTTGCCCTTGCGAACTTTTGTTTCGAATCCCACTGGTCTACTGAACTCGAACACTAAAGAGGTAAACGAATTATACCCTGACTAGGCAGCCGCAGCGCGTCCGCACGTCCAAGTCCTCATCTCAGCCGATATGTTTTATAGTCTGTATGTGTGGAGGCGTTGATCTCATCACCGTGGAGTGTGGTGATCGCCATGTTTTTGAGCGTAAATACTCTGAGGTGCGAAAAGACGGCGAATGGAATACTCAGGGTGCTTCACTAACATCCAGATAATTAAATTGGCATATATTTATTCAACCTAAATTAATGTAATCTAACGGGCGTAAGAAATAAAACTCGTGACTTCACTGAAACAGTGCTCGTGTTTGTGCATTGTACACACGTCTCACCGAAAACATTCGTCTCCTGCTTTATTAGTGTAGTTGACTGGCTGAGACTCTGTCACTCAACTGTGTAAAGAGCAATAGCCCTTGAGAACCTACTCAGCTGGGTGAAAACATGGCAGTGTTAGCGTAATTAAGTGGCGGGCATCTCGCATTTCGGCACTTCCGTCCAATAAACGCATCGTCACAGGGGCAAGGGAAACTACATACATACATATTTGAATAGCGGTTTTCCTTATTTCGGAGAAAGTCATCAGGAATTCTGCTTGTTGTTATTTGGCACAGTTTTATGGGTTTTCCAGGAATGAGCGATTTCACTTATTTACTATTCATTAACATTGTTTTTTACCCATTTTACATCGTTTGTGTTGTTTTGCGTTCCGTTATGGTTTTTTTTCTTGCTGCTTTTAATAGGTAGATCTGGACCACTTGGGTCATCATTTTCTACTCGGAAGCAGTGTATAACTCCAACGATTTTTTTGAAAGGATCTCGCTGAATTCTTGGGAGTGACTCAACCAACGATTCAAACGGTCTTAAGGCTAGAGAAGCGAAGTCAAGGAAACCGGTTTCCTCGTAAGCTGAAGCCAGCGAACATCAAACTCCATTTCTTCTACGTGCAAACATTTGCCCGAAGGGAAAATCGGAAGGATGTTTTGCCTAGAGTCGTGACGGAGAACGAACAACCGATCCGCCTAGACAACCCAAGAGCAGAAGATCCTGGGGTAAGCCCAGCCATGCATCAATTTCAATGACCAAACCGAATATTTATGCTAAGAAGCTAAGGCTGTGCATCTGGTAGAATCAGCTGCGAGTGACGAGCGACTTAGGCATACTGACACCACCACTGGGGAACGTTACCAATATTAACGGGATGGAGCCAGCCATCGAAGCTCAAACGTCCTCACTGTGCCAAAAGACATGACAAAGTGATCTTTTGGCACTACAACGCTCGGCTACATATGGCAAGAATCGTCAACAAAAGGTTGGAGACGTCCTAGTAGGATGTTCTACCTCATGCGCGGTATTCACCAGATATTGTTCTTCTCGACCATCACTTAATTTGGGCGAAAACTCATGACCTAGTAGAGCAGCAATTCACTTCTTACGAAAAAGTTGAGATTGGCTCGATCCTTGGTTGCCTTATAAGACGAGGAATTTTTTCGACTATGGTTTTGTGTGCTGCCTAGAAGATAAGGAGAAGTAGTAGTTGACGAGCAATATGTGCAGTAGCAATCCCGAGAATCTTCTCATTCTCAAGATGCGACGCCATTTTTCAATAAGTTCTCTTTCGGAGACAATGTGCTTCAGAGTAATTTACGTTCAGAACGCCCGTTCTAGCTGGATTTAGAGCCTCTCCACTGAAATGGAATACCACGACAACCATATCGTTCCTGGTAGAGACTTAATCACGCTCTCCAACTACCATAGTGTTCTATGGGAGAACGCTCACTCTCTGTGTGGAAGATGCCGAAGGTTCAACAATACTAATTTTGCATTGAGCTTGGACCTGGGTGTCGTAGCTTTGTTTTTAAAAAATAATTTGTTATATGCAAGAAACGCGCAAGCGCGAGTCGAATCATGTTCCACATGAGTTGACTCAGGCGGCCAAGATTATGAGGGTGAAGGATTTCTTTGAACTTCTAGGCGAACGCAAAGTTCTCCCAAATGAAGTTATTTAATTATTGAGTACATACGAGCCTGATGCGATGCACACCTGCCAAGTGAGATATTTATCGAGTCTTGACCGACCCAGCACCTTTAATCCAGAAAAAGTCTCGGCCTACATTAGAGGAAACTTCTCCTATGTGTCCTGTACGGTGTTTGAAGAATGGGGGATGTAAGCCATTGAAGGAGGACTTCACTGTAATGGCCGAAATTTATGGCCTAATACTGGGTCCACTTGAGGAAGAACTTGATGCGAATTTGGACTTGAAAACTAAATTCTCCAAGCATGACAATGCCCCACCCACCATAAAATAAACAAAAAAAAAAGATGGAAAAGATATCTAAGCTCTGTTTCGTTCCTAGGACTGGAGACCACTGGACATGTTGACACTCTTGCAGTTTCGATGCAGAAGCCGCTAATAGGAACAGAATTTATAACTCAACCTATCGGTACATGTACTTCAAAATATTTACATCCAAATCACTCCACATATCCGTCAGGGCTGGCTTTTGTCTGGCTTTCTGAAATTTATTGGATATATGTACTCATGATCATCGCGACCATGAAATATCTCATCTAAAGACTGTGTGACAGGGACAAAAACAGAGTGGCCCAAAGTTGGCTCTACCCATCATTTCTGCAAGGCCGCGTTATATTGACTTCGCGTTCCCTCAAAATATGTTTCAAAGCCCTCCAATCCTTTGGGAGGAAGCGAATGTCCTTCAACGCAATCCATTCTCTAGACATTTTTCAAACACGGTCCAACTTCCACTTTCTCGAAATCTTGGCACACTTGTTGTCAGTGTTAGACGCTGTCCGATTTGTGAGAATGCCGCCCACAAATCTGAAGAGGCTCGCAATAGAGGACGGTATGACCGTCCTTGCACAACGCGCAACTGCATCATTTGTTCGTTCGATAGGATGGGAGACTGCGTGGTCATTTGAGTAATGAGTACTAACGCTGCTTAGCGTCGTTGGTTAACGTAAAGACTGCGCAATTCTAGGAGACGCAGAGTGCAAAAGTTGGTTATCTGGCCTGGTTTTGCTGGGTTATCTGGCCTGCTTTTGCTCTGCTGTGTTTTGGATTGCAGCTAAAAGTCCAAAAATAAATAGGGTGCATTGAATGAAATCAACTAATTGAATCAAAAGGGCTCACCTCTTTCAAGATCTTTTGGGTTTTCATCAATAATACGTGGGCGGGTCGCTTGGACACCTTTAATACCTCTAGCGGCAAGGTTTGATACTACGTGATCCATTATCCTATCCACAATGTAGCAACTAACAAGGGAAGTGCACGAGCCTAACCCCGGAGATCGAAACGAAATATCCATTTTCAGAAGCATTGCCTAAGTTGATGTTAATGAATGTATATCGTTTTTGCCCAATGCTCCTGATGCGCTCAGGAGAGCGCGTCAAAGATTTTGCCATCGCACTGCCACGGAGGTCCACGTAGCGATGGATTTTATGAAACATTGGTCACTCAAAAGAACTATGGCTACCGTGATTAGTTTTCCTGTAGATCATGGAGTGTTTCAAGACGCATTATGGGAAAATTTGGTTTAGCCTGTTCATGTAATATAGAGCGAGGTACACCCCCAGTGGCACGGTGGCCTAGTGGGGAACACATCAGACTACCGGGAAGGTGGTCGAGGGTTTGAATCACGCCAGTGTGAATCGTTTTGCATTTTCAAATTTCAAGCTTTTGACCTTGCTTGAAGTAGTTCTTATTATTAAATTTCACCAGATATGTGCAGAAGTGCACAAGCTACGGAACAGCTCCGCTATCTGAAGCGTAGTTCCATTTTAGATAGGGAAGGTTTCGACTTGATGTTTTTGTAGCGTGGTCCCTTTTTTGATTGGATCCTTTTTCGTTCCATTTTCAAATCATTCTATTCCGATTCCACTGGCGGGATCCAAAACTTCGATCTTCTGCAGGATAGACCGATGCGTTACCCACTCGACCACTTCGCCGCGGGTGCCACGCTTGCAGCTAGGACTCACGAGCGCATGACCAAAAGAAACAAACTCATACAAATATGCGTCTCCAAACGTTCCATGGTCTATAGGATAGCTACTCATGGTAACCACGGTTGGTTTGCGTGGTCAAAGTTTCATGAATCCCATGGAGGACTCCTATGGCAGGGCAATAGAAAAATTGGCACTATTCAACATTGACGGACCCAAAATCTTCAAAAGAACATTTTGACTGGAACATTGCATACGGGGGTTATTTGAAGTGCTGAACACGAAAATCGCATCCATTTTGTAGGACAACCTCATTTTTGTAGGGTTACGGTAGGTGTACTACCGCATCCTACCGCACGCTACCGTACTACTACAGTAACCCTACAAAAATGCGGTTGTGATACAAAATGGGTACGATTTTCGTGTTCCGCACCTCAAATAACCCCCATATGCAAAGTTTCTGTCAAAAAGATTTTCTTAAAGATCTTGGGTCCGTGAAAGTTGAGGGCTGCCGAAAAATCTTTGGCGCGCTCTCCTGGGCGTACAAGGAGCATTGGGCAAAAATGATATACATACATTAACATCGCCTTGGACAATGATGCCGACGGTGGATGTTTCGTTTCGATCCCGGGGGTTAGCCTCGTGCACTTCCCTTGTAAGGTAAGCACTCTGAATCCATTGATCTTTTGATTTATGTTTCTGTCGTAAAACGAGGTGTTTTTGAGGGGAGGCTACAAATGGCTCGACTTTCCTTGCTGTGACGAAGGCGAGAACCCCGAAACTTTAGTTGAAATCAAGATCGACATTTGTCTTGTCCTACTGCTGAACGTATTATTTATTTATTTATTTATTTATTTATTTATTTATTTGTACACGCGTTAACAAAACATCAGAGCACCACATAATCCAGAATTGAGCAAGTAATAGAAAAGCAATCAAGTCGATAGAGCAAACACTACATTAACTCGAAAATGTCGCCAATTGAACGGTAGCGATGCTACGGAGCAAAAAGGATTTTTCTGTGAGGGCAGTCTGATGACACGACCAACCCCAAGGCTCAGGTCCGTGTACGAACGCGCACCAGAAAGTATTCGGCTTTTACTGGCTTTGTTTTTTCCCTGACAAATTCTATCAAAGTTTGCTGTACATCTCGTGCTTGCTATTGCTAGAAGACTTAAAGGCAGTGTGTCACCTCGTTTTGGTGTTTGAGCTGTTAGCAGATTATGAATCTCTTCGACACGCTGATTTCGGCGATAAACATAAAATGTCATAAAACGGTCTTTGAACCCGTTTCTCGCGACGGGGTTTGTAAGGAGCTTGTAACAGTTTGCTTGACCAAACTGACGTGTGAAGCCATTGATTTCATCGATCTGGCATGTCAAAACTCGTTGGCCAACGTTGCAGCCGTGGCGGGCAGCCAGCACACTCACGGACCGCTCCGCCCAGGTGGTCCGTGAACTGCACTTTTGACCCTTCAAAAAATGGGGTTTTCGTCAATTTCGTGACATTTTACAGTAGGCGTCAATGGCGGTGACCCGTCTGCGGCCTCGAACAGAACGCGGCGCGACCGCGCCGCTCACGCTAGAATCGTCGCCGCAGTGGCTTATCTGGGTTTTCTTGATAGTTGTTCATCATATTTGATGATAACTAATAAGAAAACTAACTGACTATCAAGAAAAACCCATAATTTGATGTCCCGGAGAGGACTCTCACTCAAACGGCGCGGTCGAGCCGCGTTTTTTTCGAGGCCGCAGACGGGTCACCGTCATTGACGCCCACTGTATGTACATTTTTGGAATCAGCGTGGCGAGAAGATTAAGGATCTTTCAATATCTACAATACGCGAAACGAGGTGACACACTGCCTTTAACCACACTTGTTCAGCAACTGTGTTCATCCAGGAGTGAAAAGAGACACTGTTGATTATTCATCGAGGCTATGTACATCTTTCCTTCTGTTTCGTATCCTTCATGCATCATATTTTACCAATTTTCATCTCAAATGTCTGTCTTCAGAACTTAGTGAGAGTGTTTTTATTGGTTTGGGCAATAAGTTCGTGCGGTTTTTTAAGGGCACTAGAAATACTGCTTTTAACAAGCAACATCAATCACAACAAGTCGTTTATGTAGCCTCTTTCCTCCGCTATCATTGCTGTCAGAGGCGGAGCAGCTCCTTGGTTCCCTTTCCATGTAATGCCACATTGTTTGGGACGACCCAATTTGGAAGTCTCAACTGCAACTTCTCAGTGGAACGCTAGAAATTGCCCAATGAAATAACCAAAATAAGTGGTTAGCGACTGCTTCAGGCTTTAAAGGTTGTACGAGTGGAAATACCTTTTGTTCTAAAATGTCGGATAATGTTCAATCGGAATTTGCCCAGAGGCGACGCGCCCTCTCAATGGGGATTTTCACCTCGAACTGAGCCCTCCGAAGTTTTTTCGTGAACTGAATCAGTTGAACTCTGTTGTCGCTAGAATTTATCATCCTTAGCTGTTCTTCTTGACATCTGGAGAAAAACCTGCCGCGTAAACGTCTCACTGTTCTTCAAACTCCACTTTTGGAAGGGGGACAACCTCTGGGTTGAAGGAAACTTCTCTGAGGCGTGCAGCCATTTTTGCTCCGCCTTTTCAACAGTAATGGGTTCTCTTTACATGAATTTGGTATCTGTTGTGTTTTGAGTTGCATTCGATGCAGGATAGAAGTCAAACAGTAGTAGTGGTCGGAGGTTGTCGTACTAGTCTAAATGGTACCTCACACTCCAGGCGATGGAAAGTGAGGTGTGGCGAGAAATGAGGAAATTGATTGGAATATTTGGAAAGAGTAAACCAAGGGCTACAAAACGGTTACTGACATGTAAACAAACAGAGCTCAGTTTCCCGTAAAAAATTAAGGTGAAAAAACCGCACGAACTTATTGCCCAACCCAATAGATCTGCGCTCTGTCGGTCCGAGGATCCAGTATTCGCTGTTCTTTATTCCTTGGCATTCCTCCTAGAGTTCTGGAAATATAGGGGCTGCCGCTATACTCCATGTGAAATGCAACCCCCTGTATGGCCGTCGTCGGTAAAACCTGCGCCGATACCTGTGGATTCTGAGCCGGTCTCCGCTAGGGTCGCTGCTACATGAGCCACCAATAATCGATACACATCAGAAAAAAATTCGCTTGTGCTACGGCGACACAGGGTGCTATAGTTCACGTGGGGTATATCTGCATCCCATCACATCATTTTGAATTTGAAGAAAAGATGATTTAATTGCTGTACGTCCATGTTCTATGTTTGGAGCAACCGTACTTTCCGTAAAGCTGTTTGCGGTATTACATATCTGTGCGCGCTAGAGAACGTACCAGAAGATTTTGTTCTTCATTGATTTTAATAAGGACTCTGGGGCACAGGATTCCGACCTGCAGCCGAGTCCAGATCTGGCCCCTTTAATATTCTGTACCGAAGTGTTTTTCATAAGCCCTAGGCATACTAGCAGCGACGGCGATTTGGTCGCCACGCGATTTAACTTGCAAACATCACAAAAGCTGCCGTGGTCATTCCACGCGCATTCATTTTCAAAAGCAATCCGTGAACGCGCGGCCGATTTTGACCAATCTCACGAGGAATCGCGTGGCGACCAAGTCGCTAGCCAATCGCAGCCTGGGCATACCTCATGTTGTGAGTCGTCAGCGATTTTGCTCATTTTCTTGCTTCTTTTTCTTGGAATTTCTTTTTATTTCGATTCATCTGTCTAGGTTTCTCACTATAACAATCTCTCTGCTCGAGATTTGATGAGAGTCTGGATAAGTTTTTTCGTTTTCAGGCAGAATCATTTCAATTTGTTCCCAAACTGTATTATTTTATGATGAATTTCCTATTCTTTGTCCATAACCGAATCCGCATTCTTTCAAATTGCGGATCTTTTACTAGAAATTTCAAAAAGACGACAAATAATAGTGTTCATTAGCTTAAATAGCGAGTTAGAACCAGTTTGAAGTGCTAAAATAGTCTTCGAAAACTAACTAAGAAGCCGTAATTCTAACTGGAAAGCTTTTTATTACGGCTCATTACCGCTAGATACAAAAAAACAAGTGTGGATATAGCTTGAATATCGAAATTGCAATGAGTTGGGTCTAATGAATCATTCAGTGCCATCGCCAATCATAAGATGAATTGTGCCCTAGCACGCGATCCAGTCGCGGCGACTGAATCGCTCGTGCAAAACTCAGTCGCGGCGACCAAATCGCGTCGCTGCAAGTATGCCCCGGGCTTTAGGGAAACTGAGTTAAATAAAAGTTCTGTAAAGAATAAGCTTCATCGGAACTAACTAATACGAGTGGGTGGCAGACAGGTTTCGATTGGTAAGGATACTATTGGCTATGTTCCTGACGGGAAAATCTCAAAGGCCAATTTCTGAACTTGCAAAAATTCGGTCTTAGGGCTCTGAATTTGAGACCCATGCCAAAATTTATGACCGCTGACGTCAGGTCAAAAGAGCCTGAAGATGTTTTAGGCTACCCAGAGCCTTGCAGCGACTCCCTTGTGTATTCCGCCTAGCGTTCCAAGAATAAA
This sequence comes from Ancylostoma ceylanicum, assembly GCA_000688135.1. Taxonomy (NCBI): domain Eukaryota; kingdom Metazoa; phylum Nematoda; class Chromadorea; order Rhabditida; family Ancylostomatidae; genus Ancylostoma; species Ancylostoma ceylanicum. The sequence goes on along the minus strand of JARK01001448.1, from coordinate 371,214 downwards.
GCAGCACGCAGACAATTTCTCCAGTGCATCCATAACTGTCGTCGTTACCCTTCTTGTGTCCGCTCTTCATCATCTTCTCATTACCTTCGTTTGACGTCGAAACACCTCTTAATGAGGCTATATGTGCTCGTCCGAGTGCGGCAACATGAGCTCAGATGCAGGCCCTGCTTTTAGGGCAACTTTTAGATATTTCCTTCTTCTTTTTCATTTCCAATTCTCTCAAGCTCTAATTTTTGATCTACTTCCACTCAGAGGGTTCTTCGAAAGTGTGGGTAATTGCGTAATATGGAGGACTTACACCTCCCAAACATAATAGTAATGAGAGTAACACGATTTCCTGCACGTACATGTTTATTCGCCTATTCTACGCCCATAAATTTTAATTTTTCTCATTTTTTTTGCTGTTAAAATTTTTTATTGGATTCGTGACGAAAACAATTATGAAGATCAATGTTGTTGTCTGTGAGCATGCTGACTCAAATATAAGGCGCCGTTCCACTTTATGGGTTCAGAAAATTACATTTTTTACACAATAACCCTGCCAAAATTCCACTGAGACACAAAATCAAAGTGGTATTCGTGGTAATTCTAATAATATTAAATAACCCGTTCATGCAAAATTTAATCAGAAGACAAAGGTACCGTATGCGTCGGTGGCGGTGGCCTTTCCGCGGCCTCGAAAGGGACGCGACGCAACCGCGCCGCCAGTGCAGGAATCCTCTCCCTGACAACAAACTATGGGATCTTTTGCTGGTTACCTTGTTTTTCATTGGTTAATCAAGAAAACCCAAATTCGCCACTGCGGAGACGAATCCATCGTGAGCGCAAATTCGCCACTGCGGAGACGAATCCATCGTGAGCGTCGCGGTCGCGCTGCATGCTTTTTAAGGCCGCGAAAAGGCCTCCGCAGTCGACGCCCACTGAGACTAGCGTAATAGTCCTCAAGGGTTTGCGTTACGAAACGGATACGACGCTTGCGTTCACAGATCCAGCAAAGCTCTATGCGAATCTTCGACGGAAATATTTTTTTGGTGTTTTTATGACTCTACCAGTGAGTTAGTGCGACGTTGGATTCCAGGAACTGAGCTAGAGCGGATTAGGTCGGATTTGTTCAGACTTCAACCTACAGTGGCGGCCACATATTTAGCACACCCACGATTTTGGCCGACAGAATTTTTTTGCATTTCTCAGCCTTATGATGAGCAATCAAAACCAAGTTCGAGTATGTGTTGAGGCACTATGAGGGCTTCCTTCCTGTTGCTTAACACGGGCACAGAATCCGTTCAAACTGGATTAAAAAATAAAAGTTCAATTTTGTCGGTTTTCCTAAATTCTGTGTAAAATTCGTGTATGATTCAGATTGAGCATGTTTCCCTTCAACATTTCCCTATGAACGCTTTTACTTTTACTTTTACTGGACTCTACACACCGGCTGGAGCCAGAGACAGAAACAAACCGTCAATTTCATCAAAAATTTGATTTTTATGAATCTTGCCAATAAAGCAAGCCCCGGAATCTTTCTTTTAGTATCTAATTGTCTGTTAGCAACACAAATCGGGAAAAAATCCGCGGCTGGAAATGCATGGCTTATCCATGGAATCACCGCGAATCCTTTTTTCACCATTTCTTTACTCCAGTTGACAATTTCTCCCCCCTTAAGTGATATACTGCTCATTGAAACTACTATATCAAAACACACGATTATATCGTGTATAATATCACATTTTACTCAGATCCAATAAAGTCATCTAGGAGAGAAACTGAAACATTTCCAAAAGCACTGCATTTTTAACTCTAAATGCGTGCAATCCCATCCAGAAGCATTTCCCGGAGCATCAAAGTTGAGGCGGGAAGGAGAACGCTATGCCTTATCATATTCTCGAGTATTGTCCTGATAGCTCATTCCAGTACTGAGATACAGATTTTATATTTTCATCAGTTGGTCACCCAAAATGGGCAGCGCGCTAAATATGTGGCTGCCACTGTACGTTGCTAACTTGTTGATATTTCACGTATATTTGTCACTTTTTGTGATTTACAGGAATTTCTCGATAACTACGTACCTACCACTTCAGCAGGCGTCAACATCATCAACTCGCTTTTTCTATGTACTCTCCTAGCTATTAATAGTCTGTCTCTGAATGACAGTAGCTGACTGGTGCATGAAGTTGCAATAGCTACACTAAGCACTGAAGCTGTCTTCATAGTTGACTCACGCAGAAAAGCTTTTGTTTCCATGTATTACTTTTCGTCCGATTTCTCTTCGTCTACCTTTGAAACGAATTTTAGCAATTCTTAGATACCTAAAGAATGATCAGTAGCCTACTTTGCTCCAAGGCTTACGCTGTGGAAAATTTCATGGAGATTTAAATCGCTGCACCAAGCACGCCAAGAGTAACATCCTGAACAAAACTCAAGATTCTGTATTCCATTCGAGATATTTTGCATGAATGAATCCGAATGTTTGAATGAAATTGAACTTTGAGAGTGAGTGGTGGGGAAGCAGTGGCGTTATGAACTCTCACTTCACAACTCCCAAATCATGTCGAGACTCAGAACTAATTTTCTTGCGTAAATTCCAGGGAGCGGAAGTACTGCGCAGCATCCTAAGTCACAAGTCGAGAGCAGTCTGTAATACAAGGAGATTCGGAGAGACAAGAACATCATCTATGAATTCATGTAACTCAGCTTCCGCCAATTCTCAAGAAGTCTATGAGTTCTATGCTTTCATAATGCCAGAATTAAGGAACTTCCGGCTTCTGAAGTCCGGAATTCCGCTCATTCCTGTACGGAAGCACACTGGAATCATTGCGGTAGAAAGTGTAGCTAAACCAACATCCTGCTGCACTTTTTCTTGACAACTGTTATAAACATTTTGTGAGCAGGAGCTATCGGTAACGTATCAGTTCATATTCCTCAATAGAACCGTTGAAATTACAAATTAAATGTCAAAAACATTTCCTGGCGAGAAACGTACCTTAAACGGAAAATAACATTTTCTTTTTTATCTGCCACGAAGTGGTGAACTACGGGGTATTTTGAGTGACATTTACGATTACAATTTAAATACAATTGAAGAAATTAAAGTACAGTTGAAGTACTCTCTCGTTTTTGCTCCTTCTCTCATGCGCTACTGCTAATTACCCGTTTTGTGCGATACTGTAGTAGAAATTGTGGACCAGTACTGGACGCGAAACTTCTCACATTTAAGAATACAGTAGATGTTTTACGAGTTAGGACGTGTTGGCATCCGTGCCGCGGAGATTGAAGAGAGGTCAGGCTGTCAGACAGCTGGACGTTTTAGGGCAATTTTTGATATGACCGAATACGTTTTCACGAAATCCTCGGAAGGTTAGGCTGGGCACAGGATAAGCTTTGGGCGAGATCTTGCTTGGACACTGCCTTTGAATGCAGAAAATATAATATAATGAAATCAAGCGAAGATGACAAACAAGCTAGGATTCTGCCCCTATTTTTTGTTTTTGTTTATTTTTGTTTGTCTATAAACACCTTCAAGAGTTCGTGTTGATACTGTAAGAGGTGGACGTGGAAAGTGGATCTCAGTTAAAAAAGAATACAATGCACATGAATACAAATTGGCTAGTTTCACGTAATTTTAGTCCTTGCACGTGCAAGAACTTACGTAGGCACACCTACGTTGCAATTTTTCAACTTTTCCACTTAGGCTACATTTATTAACATTTCATAGCTGATCCTTATCTGGCATTTAGAACATGTCGCAATGGCTGACTACCATTCATTTTTTCTACTATTTTCACTCTCCACATCTTGTTGGTTGCTATTTTCCAGTGAGCGTTTGATATCTCCTGGTCTCCTGGAGTAATAGTCGATGTCCGGTCCGTGAGCCCGTCGCAGCAAATATCCGCATATTCTCGTCGAGACTTTCTGCATTGAGACCGCGTCGCCATTGTTCGGCCTCACTCGCTTCAGCTCCATTCATACCTGCCAGCATTTCAGGTGATTGATGACGGACGCTCCGGCTCTCACGCTCTTCCATCACATTCGTGGAAATCAGCTGATCAAGCAGGTGCGCTCAAAGTCGTTGATTTTCATGATTTCTGCACATAAATTGCAGGTTTTATCGAAATGCTTGGAGATTTCACCTTCACCTTCACATCTTTTCCAGAACATTCTTAATTTTGCAAGCATAGGCCTCCGCAGTGGAGAATTTAGTGGCTACAATATTTGAAATGACTTTACATCACCTCGGTAACGAAAGCAATTCGAAGGAGTTCTTTTTGTAGGATGAATTTTGCGGCCCTCATGCACAATTTCTGTGTTATTTCAATTCTGGATTTGTGTTCCATGAATTCTAGGATTCAGAATTCTTCCAGCATCATTTCCTTGTTGCCAAAGTTAGCCTTGAATATGAGCAACCTCTCCCATTTTCAGTTTTTGCCCCGTTCTCTACGAATTCTCTTGGTGCACTTTTGCGCCGTCGTCATTTCTACATCAAAAAGCGGGGCGCATATGGATCTATGCGAATTTTCCTTGCAGGAAGTCCAAGAACACATGTGTATGTAGGGTGTAGGGATCTAGGAGTGCACCTATCTTTTCGAGTGCAGGTCGTTTCCTTTTGAGGGATATACATAGTTTCTGTATCCTTTTCGTACTAGATTGTTGCAAAAATTGTGAGTTATCTATCTAATATTTTGCACCAGTGAACCTGGGATGAATATTCAGGGGCTCCTGGGTCATCTTTGAGCAGAAGGGTTTGAAGAAAACCAGAACTCTCACTGATTTTAAACAAATAAATAAATATTAGGCCATTCTCGAGACAGTTACGGATTTGTAGGGTAAAGATGGCAAGTATGGCTCGGCTATCCGGTGATCGCAGATTCTTTAGGAAGCTCTAAATTTTAATTCTGTACATACTGTATCATAGTCAATTGACTTTCAGAACCGAAAACATGTGCTCATTCTTATTCTAAACCCCGTTCCCTTCGTGATTTTTTTTTGCTGGAATAGATCCAAGAATGCCTTGATTTCTGAGCCGTGTATGCTATATTTGGCACGTTTGTTGTCATAATCATTCACGAGGATACCTTGAGTTAATATGAGAATGAGCCCTTGCATACATATTTCATCATGTCATTCGCAATACGCCTTCAATTCTTCATCATTAGAATCTGTCGTATGCTCCGTACACTTGCAGCCTTGCCTCCATTCTTCATATTAGGATTAGGAAGCTATTCCGAAACCTTCATTGGGAGCACCGATGAAACTTTGCTTTTGGGTCAGAACCGACTAGTTGGAGCCAAGAAATGTGATTGAAATTGAAGAAAAAAAAACGTAACTGAAAAGGATTCCGGGAATTCCAACCGGAATGCTTTCATCTCTGTTTCTTTCCTAATATTTTCCACTCAGTATCCCGACAGTCTGGAAGATGATTCCATGTTTTTTTCGTTATAATTTTATACGTATTGTAATGGGCTAAAAACAAAGAATCAAAAAGAACTATAGCATCCAACTAGGAATTAGACGAATTAGACGAGATTAAGTTGGCAAACAAAATTGGACACATAGCAACGGATCCCTCTAGCCAGCCACTTCAATAGATGGTTGAAGAATTGGAAGGTCAATTGCGCTCTTTGCACTGTCCTGAAGTTAATTCATAGTGTCTGACCTTTTCATTGATGGTCGGTTTTGACCCGGACGATACTGCACGCTGTTCATGTAGGAACTTGGTCCGAAAGTCTTGCACCAACATTGATTTCTCAAGCCAGGATTTCTTGGTCTTGAATCGAATTTCCTTGTCATTAAAGTGTGAAAGTTTCTACTACTTCTCGACTGTGAAAATTGGCACAACAGGTTCCATTTATGAACAATAATGTCATGATTGTTATGATCGAGAAAAAAACTGGGAAAAAATTGTAAAATGTGGCGCAGGACTTTCGGATCAACTAAGATAATTTGTCCTGGGAGATGTCTTCAAGGTGAATTATGATACCTGTTAAGGCACTTTACACTGATACAACCTTGTTTCTCCTCAAATTTCTCCCGATTCGCTCTTCACTCTTCATTGGGATTTCACTCAACCCGGATCTCAGACGTATGGATAGCACACCACTTATGGAGCGGACACTCTGCCATAGAGTGGAGCTCATTTGTGATGCAGATTGCAGTGCAATTTCACCTCATTTTTGCTGGACCCGCATCTCAACAAAGGCTGCATTTCTTCAGTTTCAGTATGTTCGCTTTGAATGCATTCTCTTTGTGTTCTTCAGTCATCGTGCATTAGCGACGGGAGAGGAGCGGGTAGCTTCTCTTTGTACACGAGAAACATTCACTGGTATTTCTAGGGGTGAGCAATGCTTCTGACATCATGGGACATCATTATGACGTGGACGTGCTTGTATATTGAAAATTTCCGTTTATATTTCTTTTTTTTTATCATACAAGAAAGGCTTCTGCGATAGGTCAACATTATAGTTGGGTAAATATTTATTTATTTATTAGCTCAAAGAGGGTGTGCTAAACATGGCACACACCTCCAGGAAATGGAAAATATCGACAAGCCTTATGGTACAGCAACCATAGGTACACCGTGCAGTAAAAATTAAAAAAAAAGTGTTGAATTGGGATCTGACTAGGTTGAACTTTTTTTTTGTTTGGGTTGGTTATTTTTTCATGTTTTACCAGGAGGGTTTTTGTATAAGCGGAAACTCGGAAGAATAATACCACAGACTTGTTGAACCAATCATAGCGTCAATCATGAAGTAAACATTTGATGATCGTCATTCCCTCAAGGCGGGAGGAGGAGGTTCGCTGAATGGAGATTCATTCCTTGGTTTTTATTTCCTGAACCTACTGGTAAATCTACTGAAATTTTTTAATGCTCCAAAAATTAACACGCTTTATTGAAATCCATGGGTTTCGTCTCGCTTTTGTTTACTGATTTATGTCACAGAAATGAGGTTCATAATTTGCAGTTTCCCTCACTTGTTTCTTAGAAAAATTGCTGAATCCTCATTAATTCTCAAAGATGACAGTTGTACTTTGAGTCCTCAAATTTCATGTCATTTCTGAACCAATAAATTTTTGAGGACTTCAATATCGCTTCTGAAATGAAATTGCCTCTGCGATGGTGGTTGTGAGCTGGCTCTTTCCTGCAGCTGTTTTTCTTTTCAAGATGATATTTTTTTCAATTTTTTTTTCAACCCATTGACGACCACACCTCTCACCGGTGAGCAGCGCTTTTTACACTTCTATGTCTTCGACAATATAAAGATCTATATAAGAGTTTTCATTGAATTTCGGAGTCAAGAAAGGAGCTAGTACCTGAGAAAACGAGTAAGTGTGTGCAAAATGGCGCGGTAGTCAGTGGATTATTCAACCACTACTCTTGAAGGCCTCAGATTTTTTGAGAGCAAATTTGTTTCTTCCTCTCTCTCTATTTCTCTCTCTCTATTGTTTTCTTCCAGATAGCTCAAAATGGCTAATATTTATCACTGAGAAGTCAACGCAAATGATGCGATGTGCAAATCCCATGGTGACTTTCTTCCTTGCGAACTTCCATGAATTCATTTAAGATTTCTGGTTTGCCAATACTTGCCCTTTGAATGGCGCACAAATGGCTTGGGTTATAAATCGGGTTATACGCAAATGGCTTGGACTTGAATGTTATGCTGTATGCTATATGTATGTACTCCATCTCTGCGCTGTCAATTTCAGCGCACTGGATGCGTTCCAAATTGCGAACTGCAAGAGGTGAGCACTCCCACGTTGGCTTAGGTACCTCCAACATGATAATAAGTCGGGTTAAATGTTGGATGCGCATTTACACTTTGCACGTGGAAAAGCTATGATTTTTGAGGCAGGTATTACATCCAGCAACAGTTTGCTCCCTTGTGTATACATATCTAAATAAATTAACAAACGAATGAGCAAATCAAAATAAATGGTTTAAGTGAAGGAACGTGATGCGAGTAAATTCAATAAACCAAATTGAATCGAATTAGGTCTCAATCAGCTTGTATTCCCAGTTAATCAACAGTGCAAAACTCAGTAAACACCGGAAATCTAGACCTGTACGCATCACTGAGATTACCCAGGGTAAGTACGTATTTTGACATCTGCGTGAGCGATAGGTAAATTAGCGTGGTGCTAGCAAGTTTACCGTGGGTAGTCTCAATGATGCATGCGACTTCTTGTTGTCCCGGAGATTCAATTTGTTTGATTGTTTGGTAATGCAGTATTAGAAGTTGATAAAATACGGGGTTGCTCGGTGCTTTAACAGTTCCAAGGCCTGAATACATCATTGAAATTACCCCAGGCCCATGGTAAAGATGGGTGAGTTTGTGTGGTTCTGACACGTTTACCCTGGGTAGTCTCAAGTATGCAAGGGCATCCGTAACGATCACATTGGTAACCTGGAGGTAGTCTTGACATTTTCGTTATTCTATCGGTTGCTTTCTCACCATTTGTATCTTATGTCTATATCTTATGATATAGACATAAGAGATGCAAAATAGAAATATATCTTATGATTCAAAGCATATCGCTTATCTGGCATCAAACAAACAAATGGACAAACAAACAAACAAACAAGCAAACATGTTACTGGAATAGCTGAATTGGTCGCGAAAAGGCTTTCCTTGAAGATCATTCTCTTTTCCATTTTTCTTTTCCCCTCATTTCCCCCTTCATCTTCTTGAGAGCAAGGCAAATGTACCTCTTTTACGTTCGAACTTTTTCCATCACCAAATTCGCATTTTCTTTCCATTCCTTAAGGCAGTTTTCTACTCGTCGTGCAACGCCCGATTGTAGCTGAAACAATGGAACGTTCTTAATGAAAGCAATCATTCCGAATATTGTTCTGGAATTTATGGCACACTTCGCCGTCATTGCAATTTCTAATAAAAGGAAAATGCGTTGCTCGATTTCTCTTACGTTTTATTGCTTCCACCTCAAATCCTCAATGAATGCCCTTTCTAGAGCGCCGTTTTTTTTTCGTGTTAATGATGAGGAGATGTCGGGCCGTTTCCGTGAGGGCATACACTTTTTTTGACGACGTGCAAGAAATTTATGCATTCGCTATGCTTTCGTAGCAGTTGGTGATGCTGACAGAAGTGGTTCCGGACACTTTCCGTCAACATGGAGAAAAATTCTATTGAATTCCAAGATTTTTATTAACTGGAGGAATTGACAAGGTAGAAAATTCTAGGCGCTGGGCACACCTAGGCTGCGACTTGGAGTGGAAAACTGAGGATTTAGCAACTTTTCTTTTGTAGAAGTTGTCTTGAGCTAATGCTTTGGCACTGGCGAGAGCTGAAGATTCGAGTGGGTTACCTTCTCAGATGCCTCTCTCAGCTGCTTTACTGTGAAAACCACTGGTACAAGTGGTTGGCAATCAACGGAGGGGGATGTGGAGGGGTGCAAAGTGGATAAAAATTTCGTACATAGTATTAGCTCACTTTCAATTTCCTATTTAAATTATAATTTATTGGACCTTTATTAGGAATTTCCTAGATTAAGAATTTTTCAACCAACTTGACGATTTTTTGGTTGCTTTTACCCCTTTTTTTGCCCGGTGATCCAGGCGTTCCGCCTCCGAGAGAAAATTCTCGATCCGGCAGTGGCTGTTGCTTGTATTATAAGTTGTAAGCGAGTCAGGCGAGGATCATCTGCTGCTGAAATTCTTCCCCTTGTAACTCTTACTCTTTCCATTACCTTCCTTAGTTACCCAACCAAGTACTCTGAAACTCAATGAGGTTTTTACACTGCTGATGTGAGGAGCATCCACCTTGAGGCCGCCTGCGTCATTGAGATTACCCAAGGTGACATTACCCAAGGTGAGCATCCCCACAAATTTACTCATCGTTAACGCGAACTTCAACCCGTTTACACTGGGTAATCTCAGTGATACATTTGGAGGCCGTACGCGAAGTTGTGATTTCCCAGGCTGAACCTGGTATACCTCCATATTTACCCGTCGTTAGCGAGGACGTCAACAGGCTTATCCTGGGTAACCATAACGGTCGGGCCCTATTAAGTTCTGGATGCAGACGACGTTACGTATGGGTAGCGAGAGGTAAAGTGTAAATCTGAAAACGTCTACACATCCCCCATAGGTGATCTCAACGATACATCCAGGCCCTCTCCACTATGAGGACTTCTCTTAAGGCTCTGGTTTTTGGTGTTTCTATGATTTTTGACTGCTAACCAAGATGATTGCGGGTTAGCGGACTAATCCAACATTGTGGCCCAAAATTATATCGACAAAAATACCAAGCGAGTTTTTTCCGTGCTACATCATTGTTGCGTGCAAACTAGGCGTACATAATGTCTCATGTCAGTCTACATATGACCGTATATGACTTACAAAAAGCAACAAAAGTTGTACGTACGCAAAGTACACTTGACTTTTTGGTGAGCTATATCCAATTTCTTTGTTCTTTGCAAAACACATACGACCTTTCTGAAGATTACGTGCGAACTTTTTGCAAAATTATATGGGTACACTGTAGCTTGCGTAGCTACATTACTTGCTTATGAGGTCCTCATGTGAATTCAAGGCATTTGCTCAAAATAAAACATTTGAATGACATGTGACAACGTCGTAACTGATTTACCTACATATATTACCCAATTTTGAACAAAGCAAGAATTAGGTCTCGAAATGGACTGGCTTTTTCCTTAGAGTCACGTTTAACCCATTGACGACCGCCCCCTTTTTTTACATTCTTTTCCACATTCTCTCAATTTCTGGCTGGTTTCTCTGCCATGAAATTTTTTTAAAGAATTGCAATACAAGTTCGTATAAACCCGCTGGCTCAGAAATATTACTACGTCGTCATCCAAGAAAACCGCTGAGGTCATTAGGGTTCAGTGGTCCCTATAACTGAACCATGCAAAAATGGTGGGGCTGATCGGAAATCCGTGCGGTCATCAGTGGGTAAGGGTCCATGGGCTCTCCTTTCTAATATGGCGTGCATAAGTCATCCTAAATAATTTTTAGAGACACTTCCTTCCCTTTGATTTGATCATTTTTCCTTCAAGATTTTTAAAAACGTTTTTGAACAGCCAGTCACCATGAGGATATTTAGTCCTTATTATTTTTGCATAGGTAATGCACGCAGATCTATATTTTTGGTAAAAATAAATAAAATTTCTGAGTGAACTGCCCCAATCCCTTTGTAATTAAGCAAACTTCCTTACTCAATGGTAAAAGAGGAGTTATATTTTTTCAGTCAGTTTTTTATGGCATTACTTTGCAAGACGCATGCACTCTTACTTTCATTTAATCACACACCATTCTGCTCCACTGGAAGTGTCGTGACGATTGGCATCAGCTGACCATGCTCCGCTGCTCGTTATTCTCGTCACCTGTCTTCCAGAGAAATTCTTGGAAAAAGTCAGCATACGTGTGGCTAATGCAACCGTTTCAACCAGTTTCCTCTCGAATCGCTAGAAACTCCTCTTTTTTCCTGAAATGAATCAATTTTGTTGGATTGTGCGGCAGTGAAACTGAATGTTGATTAGGGCGTTAATAGTCGCGTTCTTTCCAGAGACCAATTTGTGAATGGATACAGGGTTCCTGTGTCTCTCTAACAGCCTTCCATTTTTATTGCCCAGACGCGATCACCTCTCTAGAAGCAACATTTCTGTGGTAAGGGAAGGCTGCGATCTAGCCTTCCATATAGTGCGGACGAGTTTTCCAGACTAAAATGGATATGCTCTAACTAAATGATTCGTCGCCATTAGCAGATGCAAATAATAGCTGGGGCAGTGGGACATGTGATCTTTTGCTCAACAAACTCTAAATGAGCAGGAAGTTCAAAACCTTTCCGAGAACGTTCATGAATCCCACCAAATAAATTTCTGGTCCAATCCACGTTCAAAGAATTTCTGTCTGCAACAAGTCTTATAATTTTCTCTATCCACAAAGTTCGCAAGATCTCCTTCCAACAGCTGGGAGGGGGGATCAAATCCGCGAATGGGAGCTGTTCCTAGGGAATGCATCTGTTTGAACTGTTTCCCAGGGCTGAATCCAGGTGTAGTAATATGTCGAGCGGAATACCTGCTCCATCTCCCTTCCTCCTCCCTCCCCCTTCTCCCTCCCGCCTTTGCTGCTGTCCTCCTCGCAGATGTTGATGAGTCTTTTTTCCTCTAAGCAGCAATTGAAGAAGGATAACAACAGTTGGGAGCACTATGAAGCAAGGAGAATGACACAGAGTTTTTGGCGTATAGTATAAGAATATTAGGTTCCATTTAGAGTTCCATTTAGACATCGTAGATGGAGAACTCCTAGTATTCTGGTGCGAATTCTTGTCCCATCGTAGAGAACGTCATTTTCAAGTCAAAGGAAAGCTTTCACACTTTTAATTAACGTCAGCTCATGCATACAAATGAAACTGGCATTAACATGGGTATTCTCTTATACAGCTAGCAAAAAAGAGCTGGAAGCTTTGGTTACATCGCCTCTCCACGTTTGTAGCTACCCTTTCTAGCTAAGCAGTTCGCCTTGAAGCCGCAGTCGTACTTCAGAATCATTTTTCAGGATTTTTTGATGGCAAAAATCTCCAGGTGGTTCTGTCCACCGTGATCAAAATGACTCCCTGTGAAACTGTCAGAAACGCCTTTTTGAACCGCAATTTTTGGGGAGCCTGTGGGCGGAGCCTAAGAGGGACTGCTGAGTTTCAATAGCATGTACTCCTTACATAAAGCACAATCCCTTCATTTTAAATAGTTGATGATAAGGAACATTTACGAGGAGCGCGAATTTCCTTATAAGGGACGCTTTTCCGGGAGTGCATTATTCAGAAAACTCGCCATCCAGCCCTGACCTCATCTCCAGCTCCGCCCAGAAGCTCCACAGGCATTGGCGCTCGTAAACGGGCTTTTCGGCACTTTTGCATGGATCACGTCCACATTTGTGATCAGCAGCTCCTGGGTATTCCTTTTATTTTGATTCCATCTCAAAAGCAATTCTGACGCGGGACGGTGCCTTCGAGCAGGATATTTACTTTTCCCTCTGGTCGCACCCTCTCATAGTCACCTCTCCCTACCTGGATTTTTTCCAGCCCCGAGCGGAATGAAAACCTTAGCTTCGTTCCCCGCAAAAGTTGAGCAAAGCGCTTGCATAAGGTCAGTTTCAGAGCACTTGCCCCATATTCCACCCGATAAACGAACTCTCCACACACAAATAGAGCGTAAACTCGATTTGCCAGAAGCGTACCGTAATTTATTCATTTATTCAAAAGTGGGGGAGGTGTTGCCCTACGACGAAAACGAACTTTCCGCCTATAAACAGGACACGTACGCACTTCCGTGTCAATTTTGGTGAATTTGCAAGAATTTTGGGGCTGTTTGCAAGCTGCAACTATGTACATACGTTACCTAGGAATGCCTTCAGAATTGCATTCCAGCCATCCCCTACTATGGCATACATGGAGTTATGGTATTTTGAAGCCACGAGGTGTGGAGGAAAGAGAGTTCACTCGAGAACCAATGATTCCTCAAGACTCAAAGATATCCAGAGATTGGAGGCCCAAGACAAACGCGTTGGCTGTGCCCAGATTTGTTTTTTACCTGGCAATCATCAACATATTTACCCATGAGTGACGTTGTTATACCCAGCTACTGCCAATGGTGACCAATAGTGAAGGTGGCATCTTTTGATATTTTCTATTTGGTGCAGCGGATTTGATGTTCTCTCATGCCCTTCTTTGCTTGTTTATCTTGGCACCTCTTTGCACCTTGATTGCATTCCAATAAGCGAATAATTGAACAAAAGTAAACAAATAAACAATCAGAAAGTCATGAATAAGATTCTCTAACTTGTAAGTCACAAATGTCAGAGGGCTCAGGAAAAATGGAAACAAACAGATCTATGTACATGTGCTCCGAGATCTCTGCTCATTTCCTGGAGCCGTCATCAATTATTCAATCAAATCCGCGGCCTTGTTTCGTCTAATTAGGAGAGAATGCAGAGGCTTCCATACATACGTATCTGGATCCTGCTCCGAGTTATCCTAAAACACAGACTGCTATTTGCTAAGAACCAATTTTTTCGTTGTATTCGATAGAAAGATTCAGCTCTTTCAATGGAATACAAGCAGCGGCTCGAATGCTTCGTTAATTTATTCTAATTATGCAGCGCCTTGAAAAAATTTTTTTTTTTTCAGAAACAGTTGTATTTGTCATAGTTTATGCATGTAAATTTCGTTTTCAAAATTCATCACCACCTTATTTCAGTTCGAGCTTATCCCGAGTCTGAGTCTTGTTCCTTTCTTATTCGAATGTTGGATTCCTTGACTGTTCTTGGTGGAAAAATGTTGCAATTGCAAGAGTAGAGGAAGTGAAGGCTCGTTGCAGCAATCTGATTTTTGTTTTCAAGCTGTTAAGCTACATATTCATGCAATTCGAAGGTACAAAATTTTATTTTTGTGCAATTCCGCCTCGATATATACAGGGTGGTCCACATGAAGTGTGACGGGCCAAAGAAAATCAATTTTAGGACGTTTGTATTGCTTTTTTGTGCTTTTTCATTGTGTTATTCGTTTCTGCCGTGTTTTTTAGCCCTATAGGAAGCAGTCTTATCCTCTGTTTTTAGATAAAGATGGCATCGCCTGAGGATCACACAGCAGTAGTTGCTATGCAAAAACGCGGGTCATCAGTTTCCGAGACCTCGAAGACGCTCAAACTGCACCAGGAGCAAGTACATCGGGTCATAAGCGGTTTTGGAGAAACTGGAGGGATTGAAAATTGGCCGAGTGGAAGACCTGATGAACTGCGATGACCCCTGTCCTTCGAAACGCCGTTAGAAGCAAACTGCGGCAAAATCCTGAAAGAAGCACCAGACAGTTGGCCAAGAATCACAAAATAAGTCGTTCAATCATGCGAGGAGTGATCAGAGTTGATCTAGAGTTGTATCCTACAAAATCGCCAAAAGACAACGCCTCAGAGACGAATTGAAGACCTCCAGATTGGAAAAATGCAGAAAGGTAATGACTCTTGCGCGCGGTGACAAGCTCGGCCGAATTCCCTTCACGGACGAAGGGATAATCACTCCGGAATGCGCAGAATCAGCTGGAACTTTTGTCGAAGGAATCTCCAAGAGCCGTCAAGGTTGGAAAAACTCTTCTCTGACAATCCGTGATAGTGTGGAGTGGAATATCGGATTTGGGCAAGGCCAAGCTGGTTTTTGTCCAACAAGGGATTGAAATTTATGTCGAACTTCATCTGAAACAGATCCTCGAGTATGCGGTGATTCCTTGGACCGGATAGAATGCTATGGATATCGAGTGGGCCTTTCACCGAGATTGGGCACCTGCTCACGCCGAAAAGGAGGCAATGGAGTGCTGTGGGAGCAATCTTCCGTGTTTGTGGACGAAGGATATTTGGCCATCAAACTCACCCGATCTCAGCCCTCTGGATATCGCTGCCTAATCTATGTTGGAGCAAAAAGTCTGCTCTTTCGAACACAAGTCATTAGATTCGCTGGAGACAGCCCAGGTGGTTGCTTGAGACCGAATTTCGCCGGAAATGGTAGCGCGCATTCTCAAGAATTTGTGGAAGAGATCGGACGCTTGTATCAAGGCTAAAGGAGGCCATTTCGAAAGTGCTCTGCGATATGTTGTAGAGAATTTTTTTGTCATCTAAATAAATGGAAATAGTTCTCATTTGGTTTGTTTTCTGTGAAGTTATGGGTAATTTTTCCCGTCACACTTCATGTGGACCACCCTGTACATTCTTTGAATCTGAAGTAACGTTATCGTAATCCTCTTCTTCTATGCGTGTATTATCATAAGGAGAAAAGTGGGTTGTTGCTTACCGTGATTGGTGCATTCAATCAATGCGTAAATTACGGTATGTACATAGTTTGGTTCTGTCCCATTTCCTCTTACTTCACCCTCCTCCTGCCCTTCGACTATTATCCCTCCTGAACTTGCAGCTTTTGCTTCTATACACTGCTGTAGTACTGTTGCAGCCGGTCCTTGCGTCGGTGGTAGCACGTCGAAAAAATCTTGTTCTACGTAGGACACTAACATGGAGATGCAGGTAGGACCGCAACGCCTACAGAAACTGTGGATTTCTCATCCAAAGTGGGGAATGTTAAGTGCCTATTACCCTATGAGAGCGGGGTACGGGTGTGAGCAGAGCCTGACGTACCTGACTGGTTAAAACAGTCAATGTGCCAATTCGAAAAAAAGTGCTTCAAGGTAGGTGAGAAAACGCTTTTTTAAGCGTCGCTTGGGTAGCCCACTAGCTTCTTTTGCACCAATGGAGAATCTTCTCCTCGACTCCAGCATTTTCATTGCTGCCTGGGATACGGTAGAGTTACGGTACAAGAACTTCCTTTTCTCGCTACTCACTCAACAGGCACTCAAATGCTGTTGCGTCTTTACGATTTTCGTAATTCTTTATTACTTGCACTTTAAAGTGGCGGAATGTTTTCACCTTTTCAAATGTGAGAACCTGAATTTCTCGCATTTTGTGAAGAATTGCTGAGTTCACCTCAAGTAGGTCTAAACATTTGCAGAATATTGTTATTAGTGCATAGTACTCAACTCTTAGTTCCAATTGTCTGCATTCTTTCTTGGCTGATGTTTCGACAAATCGTCACTTTCAAATGCCTAAAAGTGCTATAAGGGCATGTCTACCCTTCAAACTTTTAGATTTGACTATTTTTAATGTTCAAATATTTGAACGTTCGATCACCACGCTTTCCTGAACATCCTCATATAATCTGAAGCCTCTGTTGATACCTGGATTCGTATTAATCCCTAATATCGATTATCCTGATCGCATTGATTCTGAATATTATCGGAATGCCCCTTCTCTTGTCTCTTTGGTATTTCCTTCAAAAATTACTGGGAGCTAGACGTAAAATATATAACAAGCACTCTCAAGCAATAAAAATTAAGATTAAACTGGAAAAGATCCCACGTTGGACAATTTTCTATGCGATGTTAATCCCATGTTATGCTGTGTAAAGATTTTTGATACTTTACAGAACGTTTCAGACTGTTACTTCCTGTCCTTGTAGGAAACTGAAGCGTAACAGGGAATTAGACGTCCTTCACGGGCAAATGTTCTCTACACTTTAACGTCCGCTTTGGTTACATACTATGTACTACTACATATCACTATTTTCTAGTCCTTTTATCCTCAGTTGAAACCCTCTAGGGCCAGGTGCATCATTGAGATTACCGAGGGTAGACGTAATGGCACCTGTGGTAACGATTGGTGAATTTGGGGTGTTGACATGTTTACGCTGGGTTATCTCAATGATACGTACATGAGGCCCCGCGACTCTAAAAATTGAGTAGATAGGGAGAAATGGTCGACACTATCAGGATGCGCTGTGAAATTGCAAATCAGAAAGAATTAGCGCAGGAGATATAATCAGAAGTTAAAATCTCAGTACAAAGGTCACATCCCCGTAAGTTTTGTGTTCAGGGAGATATACTCATTTTTGCATCCAATAATATTCTTTTTTGTGAATATTCCGGGTTCCATGTTGTCAATCCTTGCAGTTTTTACTCCTGTGACGGAGTTTCTTTCACAGCCTCTGAATCGCTTCTGGAGCAACGACTGCAAATGAATTTATCGCATACGCTCATTGGTTCGATTTCGGTTACAAATCCTATTATATGAGCCGCATTCCTTCACGCATTCGCTCATGGA
This sequence comes from Ancylostoma ceylanicum, assembly GCA_000688135.1. Lineage (NCBI taxonomy): Eukaryota > Metazoa > Nematoda > Chromadorea > Rhabditida > Ancylostomatidae > Ancylostoma > Ancylostoma ceylanicum. The sequence goes on along the minus strand of JARK01001448.1, from coordinate 353,559 downwards.
TCGCCAGAAAAAGCTGGCTTAGTACTTCTCTTGGTCATTGGTTCGGATCCTTGCATGGATTACCAGTTTTTCTTACTCTAAAACCTGATAGCTGAGATATTTTCAAAAATTCTCATAACCTGATGAACGCTACAGTATTGTCTTTCCATTCCTCCGCTGATTCTCCTCCATTCATGCCGTTTTTGCTCGTTGGCTGACGCGTGTTCCATCTTTTCCGTAACAAGATATCGGCGTTTAGGAACACGTACTTTCCCACGAAGTCCATTATGTGCTCCACTGACGCAGATTCAGTAACAAAAAACCACATCGGACCCAGTGCAGTATTCTTCTGGTGCGTCTGCACCAGGAGAGCACTGTACTTTGCACCATGAAGAAAATATTTTCTTGTTGTTACTGAAATTTTTTCTTGGGTGCCTATTTTGCATCTTCTTTTGGTGTAGATAATTTCACGAGTCAACGTCGCGATCGCTGCGGGACCATCACACAGAAAATTCTTAATCCTATTTCTTAACATTTATTTATTTATTTATTTATTTATTTCTGGTCAGCATTAACAGACAGAACATTGTGCAGGAGAGAGGCTTTCATGATATACTGACTGACTCGGCCCATAATTGAACGTCCTTAATTTAACTGTTGGTGACAATGGATCGTTATCGCTGGGAAACGTCGCTCCTTGAGGCCACACGCCTGAGCACGCAACTGTCCAAGCGCATACCGGGGCGGGTTCGGTGAAACCTCTTTGATCTAGTACGAACCCCAGGCGATTGCTTAGGGGGATTAATCCGCACGCCTAAGCACGCAACTGCACAAGAACATTCCGGGGCGGGTTCTGTGGAACCTCTTTGATCTAGTACGAACCCCAGGCGATTGCTTAGGGGAATACTCCCGAGGCGACTTTCCTAATGCGGTTTTCATTAGAAGAAGCGTTAGAAATCAACGCAGTAACTGGTTCAGTTTAAGTTGACTCCACCAATAACTAGTGGAGAAGTGGAAAAAAATGTGGGCTGAGTCCGGAGAAGCATGGGTACGAGAATACCGAATAACAACGAATCCAAATGAGAGAAATAGAAAAAAAGGCAAATAGAAACAGCAATTGTGATTTATTTCATTTGGGAAATGCATGTTCACTTTCACAGCAGAGCTGATGTCCTTATGTTCTCTTCGCTGCCTTCCAGGCAATCCGTCAGGTGTTTCTGAAACGTACAAGAATGCCTCCACCTAAAAAAAGCTGGATCTAACTTGTTCCACAGGGGGATAACTCTGGCCAGAAACGATCCTTGATAAGAACGACTGTTCGGTTTCTCAGATCGCAATCTATAATCGTGTCCTCTCGTTACTCCCACTAATGGTGACATTTCAAAGAGGTCGGCGAGAGATAGTTCTAATTCACTCGTGGTTAACTTGTACATCAGCACGTAGTCTGCGATCTTTCTGCGAAGAACCAATGACTGGGTGTTAAGCTTTCTAAGTCGGTCATGATATTTTACTTTGGTGAGCCCTCTACGAACGAAGCACCTGTATGTGAAGCTTCTTTGCACACTCTCAATTTCATCAATTAAGGCCTGCTTATGCGGGGACCAGATTTGCGAGCAGTATTCCAAAATGGGCCTAACATATATCGTGAAAAGGCCATAACTCACCAATACGAGCTATATCAATGATGTCCGACAACAACTCCCAAGAAATCAAGAAATCAAAAATGTCAGCTCGAGAAAAGCAATTTGATTAGGTACAAACTGGTCTAACCACTGTCGCTATGGCAAATTTATAATCAAGCAACAGCAAATAGGATTATCCATAGGCTGAAAATATTATTCCCGCATTCGCATGCAAATCTCAGCAAAGAAGCATGGATCCTACTGCCTCCAAATGTGCCACTGTGGACAAAAGTTGCTGGAGGGGAAATGGGGTCGTTACCAAAACCCTACCACTAGCCCATTCAAACTTCTCGACTTTTTATAACAACTTTCCTGCCTCCAAAGTAGAAGAGATTTTCTGGCCTCTGCACAAATAGAAGTGGGAAGGAACGCACCTGGTACGTTGGAAGACAAAACACCCGATCATAGCATAGTTTCAACAGATCGCAGTTATAACATCTCATCAGCATCTCTGATAAACGTACAGGCAATGAGTTGCTTTCTTAGGTTAGAAGGGCAGGAGACCTGCGGCGTGATTCGTGAACGTACCCGGGAAAGTTCTGATATACCCGCTCTTCCGAAGTGGGCGAGTTGTCCAGGAACATGGATATATCTACATACCTTGTCCGATCGGCTCATACGACTCTACTCTCTACTTAGAGGTACGTAGTGGTACGAATAGCAGAATGCATCACAGAAGCCAAAGAAACTCGTCTCTTCTGGCTTAGCACGAAACTCAGAACCTTTCCAGGAACGTTTAAGAATCCCACCACTGCGCTCGTAACTATATTCGTTCCCAGGAATTTTGTAGCTTTCCCATCAGTTGAACAAGTTTCCATATAAAAAGCTGGTACTCATGAGTTTGTTGGGAACCGTCGCAGCCTATTCGTGGAAGGTCCCTGTTTGCTTGGTGGTGGTAAAAACACCCTTAAGCGAATGGTTGCAGATCACTCTGGTTCTATGTCGGGGCGCAAAATCGCATCTCTACATGTATATGTCTACATGTATGGTCAAGGTGTTGTATCCAATAGAGCAGTGTTTGTATACTGCGATCTGTTGAAACTATGCTATGATCGGGTGTTTTGTCTTCCAACGTACCAGGTGCGTTCCTTCCCACTTCTATTTGTGCAGAGGCCAGAAAATCTCTTCTACTTTGGAGGCAGGAAAGTTGTTATAAAAAGTCGAGAAGTTTGAATGGGCTAGTGGTAGGGTTTTGGTAACGACCCCATTTCCCCTCCAGCAACTTTTGTCCACAGTGGCACATTTGGAGGCTGTAGGATCCATGCTTCTTTGCTGAGATTTGCATGCGAATGCGGGAATAATGGGCTCGCTGCGTTTCTCACCCTGACAGCCGGCTAATTAGAGGTGCGAGCCAAGTGTGAAGCGCCTTTGGCAGCGCTGGTGCCAGACCTCACTACAAGATCTCAGAGAAACTTCCACCCCACATGCGTGGCGATCATCGCACCGCGACGAGAAGCTTAGAAGCTTCATAAAGAAGAAAGCCTGGTTCTGGAAAACGACGCCTCCTACTTTCCATATTATTATCTTGCAGCTTCTGAAAAAAACTTCCACGGATGAAACCCCTTGGAAGATATTCTTGGTATTGCTTCTACTTTGAGACAAACTGATTCAAGATGACTTCGAGGAAAAATGGTTGTTTTTATATTGCCGTGGTACTTTTCTGTCAAATTATTAATAATTTTAACTTACTACTTTGACTTAACTCTTACAAATTTTACTTCCTTTCCCTGCATTTAATCGAGGACTCATAAGAGAACATTATAGCTTTAGTTGGGTATGCCAGGTTTGATAGAAATCTGCCAAAGGCGCTTCACACTTGGCTCGCACCTCTAATTAGCCGGCTGTCAGGGTGAGAAACGCCACGGAGCNTTTGAATGGGCTAGTGGTAGGGTTTTGGTAACGACCCCATTTCCCCTCCAGCAACTTTTGTCCACAGTGGCACATTTGGAGGCAGTAGGATCCATGCTTCTTTGCTGAGATTTGCATGCGAATGCGGGAATAATATTTTCAGCCTATGGATAATCCTATTTGCTGTTGCTTGATTATAAATTTGCCATAGCGACAGTGGTTAGACCAGTTTGTACCTAATCAAATTGCTTTTCTCGAGCTGACATTTTTGATTTCTTGATTTCTTGGGAGTTGTTGTCGGACATCATTGATATAGCTCGTATTGGTGAGTTATGGATTCATACCGTTACCTGATCCTTCCTTCTATTCCCTATGCTGTAGTGGTGTACCTATTCAGTTTTTTTTTTCTGAGAACTTCTTTAGTGTGGTACCGCTTTTTGTAGTTTCGTGCCAGGTACTCGGCTACAAAGCATAGGCTACGTCGTTGTTTCTCAGTGATCCTGGGAATTTGAGTTATAATTACCCCTGTTCTGCTATCTTGCCAAGAATTCAGTGCAGGAAGTTATTCCACGCTTCCTCGAGCTATCACTATTCGAGTGCTTTGACTCATTGCATCGCAGGGCCCCTTAATTTTAATCCTAGTCTTTAAACCGGCTCGTAAACTCAAACATTTACGCGGTTAATTCGATTCGAAGTTCACATCCAGTAATGCAATATGAGCAGGTTAGCCTGAATTATATCCATTAACCTGAAATCACTCACCTGATGAGGATTTTATTGTTTGAGGATTTTCAATTAGCTTGAATCGCAAAGGGGCCCTGATCGCAGTAATGGAGCGCATATGTACATCATTGAGATAACCCACAGTAAACGCGTTGCCAGCACACAAGTTTACCCACAGTTAACACGGGCGGCAATGTGTTTATCCTGGGTAATCTCAATCATGCGTCCATGTACGTGATCCTATGCCAATGTTCACGAACATTTTGTTGTTGAACCGCTTATTTCGTCAAGAAGTGTGGAGCGCTGTACATAGGAAGTATGGCGCGGTAAAGCTCTGTGATTGGCTATTAAGCTAATGCCAGCAGGGCTGTCCCAGGTTTCGGCTGCACCTGTCCTTCCATACCTACACCCGATTCAATTTCATTTACATATTTATTTTTCATTCATCAGAGTATGAGGTGATAACAACAAACGAAGCAAAATGAGCTGTTATCTACATTTATAGACAGGATACCTGTACTTCCCTGAAAAGCAGTTAGCCGTGGTATTCATCCTTTTTATTACCTGAGGTGCTCCCCTCTGTCATTGTGCCTTTTTCTCAGAATTTTCTTTTTTTCTTTTTTCCCGAAAACGGAGACTGGCATTTATTGCTCTCCTCAACTCGCCAAGTTAATCGGATTCCTTCACACATTCTTTCCTCCTGGTATATTGCGTGTCGCTTGTAAAGCCTGTTGTGAGCAATTTTCCTGGTATAGTTCCTCCTGCAACCGGCGACCGGAAAAGGTAATATGCGGTGTTGTTTATGGCGTGGCGAGCTTATCGAAAACAACCAATTTATACGGCTAGACCCAGTTCATTATCCCAGGAATAGCGTGATACTTAGCCTATCCGATGCGAGGTAACGGGCACGGTAGAGCCTCTGCCTGGGCGCATCACTGAGGTTGCTTAGGGTAAAAGTGCTGATGTCCCGTTAACGGTGGGTAAATTTGCGAAAATTGCATGTTTACGCTAGGTAATCTCAATGATGCGTGCAACTTCAGTCTCACTACATGGAGTCGCTCCTCAACGCGAGCTGAGGTCTCTAGCACAAGTTACCTACAATTTTTTAGAAGTGTATAAGTAATCCGGTGATCCTATTCCTGGGTAATTCCTTGGTAACTTTCGAGTCTTCCTAGAAAATGCTGGATTTTCTCAAAAGTCACGCAGTTGAATTAGTAACCACTAAGAAGTTCTTCTTGATAATTTTACTTTTAAACATCTTATACAATTCCTTCAGCAATATGCTTCCTTTCTCTATAATTTCATGCTGGCCTTTCTCATTCTTACTTTTTCCATCTCTCATCTTCTTCACTTTGGTCCCTTTGAAATTGCTCCTGAACCTTCCACTAATTTCCACATTTTTCCTAGTTTTTCTATAGCTCCCCATTTGTTTACATCGTCCTTCCCTATTCAGGCAATTTTTCTCCAAAACAAATGGCCAAGGCCAGTACGCAGGCCTCTAGGCTTGGGTCTTTGGTCGTTTTCCGCTCACCTTATCCCCAAACTGCAACCATCCCATCAGCTCCATCGTTTTATGGTTTTCTTCCTGACTCCACCGCTTATATCCGCGTTTTAAAGCCCCATTCAACCACGACACAAAGTCTTTCACGGCTTTCATTAGTGCATAGCCATTGTTGTCCTTGGAGTTATTCCTTGGGTATGTGCAAGGGGCAGTCCGTACGAATCCATTTGTCATTCGTGACAATGGAGCTATGCATGGGATATTGCCTTGTCTTTTTTTTCAGCTCGTATATATAAAGGGTGACTAGTTTGTCCTCATCTACGCCTACGACCTTATTCGCTTGTACAAATCTAATCCTGGGCTGAGATTCGTGGAATGCTAGTACTGCAGGCCAACGATGGCTAACCTGACTAACTATCTAAGAGAGTAGGTAGAGTCGAGAAAAGCAGAACATCAAAATTGTTGTGCTTTGCTAACGTTGCTTCTCTTGGTTGTGTATTGCTGAATTCATTCCCAGGGGTCGCATGCATAATTGAGATTACCCAGGGTAAAGATGCTGACACACCCCGCATGCACCCACCGTTAACATGGGCTTCAAAACGTCTACCCTGGGTAATCCCAATGTACATGTAGGTCTCATCTATTCAGCAGTTTGAAAAAGTAAGAATGAGAAAGGTCAACATGAAATTATTTTTCTCATATGTCGCATGCGTATCTGATATTACCCAGGGTAAAAGTGCTAACACTCCCACATGCACCCACCGTTAACATGTGCGTCGAAACGTTCACCCTGGGTAATCTCATTGATGCATGCGGCCCTAGGTCACCTCTAGTTAGCAGTTTTCAGTGTTCGGATGCATCATTCAAACGATGGGTAGTACGATACCCATAGATAACGGCTGCTTACCTCATGTATAGGTAAACGTAGTGATGGCAGAGGGTCAGTCCGGGAACTTCGACACATTTACCGTGGGTAATCTTAATGAGACAGCCATCCTCAGTTCTGTTAGGTTTCCTTACTTTCCAGCAGGGTTTTTCGCCTACACTTGACCTACTCTTACTTCTAGAAGCTTGGCTCATCACTCCAGACTTTTCCAGTCTTTTTTAAGTGTTGCCAATATTTGCCTTCGTATTGCTTTGTTTAGGGTAGTTCAGTATATTGTTTGCTTTTTGACCTAACCTCATTCACAGACATAACAACTGCCAATAACATGGATTTCTGGCTTCCGATTTCTCAGGAATCTCATGAGTCTTACATCCTTGGTAGCTAGATGTTATTCTTAAGCGCTGTCCTTTTTCCTTTCACTCTCCTTTTGTTCAGTTGCCTGGACAACCAATACAACCTCACTTGTATCTGCAGTAATAAGTCCTTTCTGAAGAAGTATAACTCACCAGACTTCCTGTTTTTCCTCGACATAGCCGGTAAAATCACCGTGTGAGGTGTTCTGTTTGTTATTGAAACGACCTCGAAGGACATCTGCAATGAGTCTTGTTTTGTTGAAATATCAGCTGTCTGTGTATGCATCAAACATCTGACAGTTGTTACCTGGTAATTTTTGTTAATTATGTATGTTTTAGGCAAGAATTCTAATAGGGTGTGCTCACTGAGAAACAACAATAGGCGTTTAGTTACACAGTTTCTTTGAATGTTGCTAAAATAGTAGATTGCCGGAAAAGTTTCCCACCAAGTTTCTGTTTTTCGCTCGAATTCACATATTTTCCTCTTCAATGCAATCAACAGTTAGCAAGTACAGTCTGTTCCCTCAAACTTACACTGCCATCCTCGCCCCGATCGAACAAAGCGGCGCGTGCTTGTTCGATTGGAGCGCGGTGTGAGGCTGACCGGCTGTTGAGCAACAGCGGATCGGCCTCACACCGCGCCCCAATCGAACACGCACGCGCCGCTTTGTTCGATCGGGGCAAGGATGACAGTGTAAGTTTGAGGGAACAGACTGTATGTGAACAGTTATTGTAGACAACATATTGCCATTTATCAGTTGATTCGTGGAATCCCATCTTATACAAGAACCCTGGGATTTTGAGGCGAAAAATTCGCTGAGCCACTTTTTCAGCTGCTTAGCACTTTTCTTCTTATTTGTCACTGAATTTTTTAGTCCTGCATTATCTGATTCATCTTCTATTTCTTACTTTCTCAAGCAACATTTCTCGTGTTTCCCATGTGAGGGGATTTTCCCAACTCAAGGGTTATGTACCAGGCCTGGCGATATCATTTCTAGCGAAGATTCCTGTAAGATTGTTACTGATCGAAGATTTGTGATTTCAAGACTACCATTGTGTGGATGAAAACATTTTCTGAATATTATTACGCCAGATTGGTGTATCTACAATTTCCGCAAAACAAAATCACAGAAAGCATGAGAACGAACCAAAAGGGTAGAGTGGATTATGTTTTGGAATCCTTGTAATGTTGGGCTGGTTGGGAAGTCCTGCACCAAATTTTACATCTTTGTTTTCTAAACAATCATAACATTATTGCTCATTTATGGGATCTGGTCTGCTAATTTTTATAGCTGAGAAGTAGTAGAACGCTCTACCATATTCTATTGCCAGAAAGTTTCAAGGCCAAGAAGTTCTGAATAGAAAAATAAAAGCTGGTGCAATACTTTTGGACCAACCTAATACATATGTGTATTTGATAAGTTTAACTCATTTTGCCACTACCATTATGTTCTGTCTTTTGATAATTTGTCTACCAAGTATGTATAAGCAGTGGAAGTGAGAAAAATAAAAGCTTTTAATGTTCTTATCCACTGTGATGTCGGTATGAGGGGGGACAAAACACATAATTGACATGTCAGGCTTGGCTTGTAGTAAAGTAGTTTTCTTCTTTTTGCTTCGGACCTTAAAGAGACATTGGATATTCCTCTTGCACTTCCAAGGCATACCTAGGTTTACAGCGCCTTTTTCTTCCAAGACCTACGCTCTGTGCAAGTGTCGCACACAGGGATCGTGTAACTGAATACTTGATATGAGTTGTTCAAAAACTCATGGTAGATTGTCTGGTGTAGATTTTCGCATTCTTTATAGTACAAAAACATATTCTATTTGTCTAGGGTAGGGAAAAAGACAGTACGCTTGCAAGAACAGTTTCTCTGAGGGGTTGGCTAGTAAATGGCTGTGATTTGGATTATTTTCTACTGTTCTCCTGGTTACCTTTACCCAAACGAAAATGTCCAGTTTCCATCTCCATTTCGTTTCGATTTGCCTTTTGTGCATATCTTTACTCCAGTAGTTAGAACATGGCTTAGCAAATTTTACCTTATAGCGCGATGGATTGAAATATCCACGTCCGGTTACTGGACCATAAGTTTTTTCAAAGGATAAAGCGATTTTTCCTGAGGATAAAGGATCTGGTTACGGACCCATATGATTTTTTCTGAGGATAAAGGGATTTCTTCCGAGGATTTTTTCCAAGGATAAAGGATCTGGTTACGGAACCATAGGATTTTTTCTGAGGATGAAAGCATTAGATGCGTAACCTAGACGTTCTATGGAATTTCACCGCGATTCCCCGCACACTCCGGACCCACTGCCTCGAGAGCTGACCTCCTTTGAATTTCCAAGCGCCTGACCTGGTCTTTGAGGTGTAGTGCGAATTTTTTATTTGTTTTTCTAGACAGCTTCCTAACCTATAAGTGCGTCAATAAGCCACAATTATGGTGCCGCTGCACTTCCTTGTTTTCATAGACGTTCCCCGCCCTCAGGGCTCTTTCCGATTCCAAAATAACCTTTTTGGTGGTAATTTGCGGCAATTCGGCGCCATGAATTGTGAATTCGTGGATTGCATGACTGGTCATTGCTCGTTCTATTTGCTATGGCAGAGTTTAGGGTTATTTCCGGTTGTTTATGATATTGCTTGGATTTGCGGTGGGAAGGGTGGTCCTTGAGGTTTTGCGGTTTTTTTTAAATTCAAATTGTTGTATTTAAAGCGATGGTCCACATAAAGGACGAATTTTTATTTTTCTTCATCATTTTAACTTTAGGAATATTAGCTACCATGTGTAAATATGGATTGCTCTCGATTCCAGGGAGTATGTCGTCCTCAGTGCACTTATGAAAATCCCTCCTTGAATCTTATAAAACAGGTTTTTTTTTCAAAATTAATCACCATGATGGGAGAAAAATTTTGTGCCAGTTGTCGCGCTCAGTCGACAAACTGACCGTCACAAAGCTCTGCGAGCTCTATTTCGACAAAGGACACGCCATAAGTATAGACCTATGCGTCTGGTTTGACTAAACACAGGTTCACCGAGAAAACAAAAGGGTATCACCTTTCAAAGCCAGTCGGTCAGGCATCACTCGGCCTCTTGTTTCTTCCCGTATTTCTAGAGTTCTACACAAAATGTTTCCTTACTTGGGAATTTATTCCCTTGCCACGCGCAACTCTCTGGACCTCCCAGACTTTCATCCATCAGCAGAGATTTTGGATACTCTGAGTGCATGCCTAGCGGAGTATTTGCGTCATATCCCGAGTAATTTGGGCAAGACATAAGTTACTAGTGTATTGTTATACGCAACCCATTATTTATGGTACCTGGTTCGTTCCTATCCAGGTAGTAAACACATTCCCAGACGAACTGGGCGAATAATTGGGCAATTTTTTTCCAGACAGGGTGGTGAACAGAAATGTTCACAGAACAAAAATTTTACTTTAGCAAGTCGTGTATGAGGAAACGAATGCTATCGAAAATATCGATGGTATTTTGACCGTTCTACGGCCAATTTTGGCATTGTTCCAAATGTAAGTAATGAAAACATTTTGGGAACGACCACAGTGAGCGATTCATTTTCTTGTTGTTCTGCAATCAATGGTCAGAAATTGCTCCTCTCTTCGTTTTTATTCTTAGAATCGGATTTTTTCCTATTTCGACAGATTTTGCCGCTGAAAAGCGGCTGGCAGCAGATTTTGTTATCTGGCGTTTTGAAGTGCGCAGTAAGTACTTTATGGGTTTCTTCGAAGAATGACATTCCAGAAATGTCTGACGACTTTCTCGGTCGATAGCTCCGAGAACTTATCCTTCAGAAGCGGAAAGAGTTGCTTTTCAACTAAATGGGACGCAGGTTTTCTTCATGGTCACTGTAGAAGGGTCGCTAACTCAAGGGGCACTAAGAAAGTCATAATTTTGGTGCAGTACAGAGCCCCAATCCGATTTTCGGGAAAGCACAGGTACTTGAATGAAGTGTACTCATCTTGAACCCAAACATTTTGGGCATAAACCCTTTACTCTTTACTCTGCCACGTTGTCTTTACTCCACACTCTTCATGCATGATAATTTTTTTCTTGAATTTTAATTTTGACTCCATTAAAATGTATTAAGTTGGTCCAAAAGTCCTACATTAACATCTATTTTTCGACCCAGGATTTCTTGCCCTTGAATTGGAATCCACTGTCAATAGAATGGGGAATTATGTTCTACTTCTTTTCAGCTTTAAAAATTGTCAGACCAGGTTCCATTTATGAACAGTAATTTTATAATTACTTAGAAGAAATATGTAAAACTTGGTGCAAGACATTTGGACCAACCTAATATTTAGTGTCACTTGCTGGGCTGAGTCGAACAAATGGAATGAGATCAAATGGTCAGTGAAGGCTATGTCGAGAATTTTTTCCGAAAAACGTGTGAACGACGGCACATAGGCAAATCTGCGTGAGATTTTTCAGTGCGGAAGTGGACTTTCAGTCCTGTCAATTGCACGATTTAGTGGGGATGTTTTCTGTGGAAACCAGGAAACACCCAGAATTTTCCCATTGATATTTTCGAGAGGCAGCGTATCTACGTACATTTTGAACATGCAGTTACAAAACCGAATATTCGAGTCGAATATACTCATTCATTCGGCCTCCAGAAATACTGCACTATTCGAACTATTCATTCTTTCGGAAGGTCAGGAATGTTTGATATTCGAATAATTCATTCATTCGTACATTATAAAAACTGGAGTATCCGAACTATTCATATTTCGAATAACTGAAATCCGGCAATATTCGATTTATCAAAAAGTTCGAATATTTGAAAAATCGTCGAATATTCCCAAGTATAGTACATATGTACTTAGGGCCTGCTGAAGGGAAACTACTCGGAATAGTGGAAAGTTCATTCAGTTCTTTTCAAATCATTTCAAATGACTGCTTAGAACTTCAGAAAAAGTTATCACATCTGAAGCTTCCTCTTCCGAAAGCTTGTCGACAACTTGCAACGTTGTCAGCGGTTGGGCTTGGAAGTTATGGACAAGCTTTAGGTTGACAACTTGTCAGCAGGAAAAGGCGGAAACAAGTTGTCAACAATCTTTTGGTCGAGCAGGTTTACGAGGAGACCGTACAACTCGTTTGGAGGGTTCCGAGTGCGGCACGACAACTGCTGAGACTCCAGAAGCTGTTTTCCTAGTACAACGCTTCAGTGTTTGTTGTCTCCCTCAGGATTTCCCATTATATGCACGGAGCGTCCACCTATGAAGAGAATACTGCATAAAAATCTTTATTTACTGCATAATAGTATAATATATTCATATTAATCCATATATAACCACTCCCTGAAAAAAAAAAACTTCTCGAAGGTGTCAGCTAAACTCCTCCTTTCTTCTGCAGTTGGCATCCTACCAGTAGAGTCCCACTTTTCTCTGGAATTTCCTGCTTTCGATCCTCGAAATCTCGCAATATTACCAGCTCGCTTGTCCTTTGTCTTCCAGAGATTTGCCGCAGTTCGTGCACATATTTTGGACAAATACTTGGGACAAAGCGGTAGAATTTGCCCCTGATTTTTTATCTCTGCATAGCGCGTTTGTCCATTAGCTTGGTCTATGTACGCACATCCTGTCTAGTCCTAGTCCTTTGCACCTACTTGTTCTTTGTTGTGGAGGCAGAGGCTTTGTTTTATGGGCCAAATTTGTCCGCTGTCGGTAAATGGCCCCGCTGTTTGCCTGCTCGGGCCACGTGGCTTTCTCCAGCAATCGGATGCCTGGCGGTTTGCCCTTTCTGTTCGTCTGGCCCGTTCTGGAACGGCAATGCACGTTTTGATTGGAAGCCGAGAGTCATCTAGTAGTCCATATTTAGCCGTAAAGATGTCCCAAAGAACATACTTATCCAACCGAGCTAAATTTTCGATCACCTTGCCGTTTTCCTTCAGTTTCATTAGCGATCTGGGTAAAAATAGGAAACATCAACTCAAAGCCTCCTTCACAAATTTTTCTGCTTTTCCTAGCTTTTCTCTGGATACTTACTTGTTCTGGGCCCGGTTGCATAATTGAAATTACCCATGGAGAAAGCGTTAACAGACTCAGGGGCTATACGCATCCCTGAGTTACCCAAGGTTGACTTTTACCACCTACTCATTCTGCACCGGGATGCGACACAAAATAAATAAAAATTTCGTATTAGTATAATTTAATTGTTTAATTTTATCAGTATTCTTTAAATAATTCTTTTATCAATTATTCATTATTATACTTAATAATTTTATTATTTTTATTTTCCATCCGGGTCCCCAAAACGGCGGAGACCTCAATTTTTCTCCCAGCCCCCCCCCCCACCTTCCCCCGCCCT
>JARK01001448.1:322105-339689 GCA_000688135.1 Ancylostoma ceylanicum | reverse complement strand
CCCCACCTTCCCCCGCCCTTTCCCGCCCACTTTCTGCGGCCGCCACTGATCGCTACGTAACACGGGCGTCAACAGTTTTACCCTGGGTAACCTCAGTGATGCATTTATGCCCAAAATCACCATCTAATGGCAACCACCAGAATGTTTACCCATACGTGACGTTGTCACTAGCCAGCTGCTACCCACGGGTAATCACACATATGTGTATGGAATTACCCATCCTTTAAGTGATGCAGTGTGCAACACTGAAGTCATTGCCAGAAACCCGCGTAATTGAGCCTATCTATGATAAATCGGACCCTGGATGCATCATTGAGGTTAACCAGGATAATCGTGTTGACGTCCGTGTCAGCGATGGGTGAATTCGAGAGATGTTGACACCTTTACCCTGGGTAACTGCATTGAGGCATGCGGCTGCAGGTATAAGGAGCTTCATGTTAATTGCAGCTTTTATTCTGCAATGCGTTTACCGGATAGATGATATTCGAATATTCATTCGAACTTCGGATTCATACAGAATGGCTAAATGCACTAATACCCAGGGGATTTGTAAACTTTTTCCATTATTTCCTTTTTCTTGAACTTCGATGCCTTGTATGGTTCGTTAAGCACTACTCTGTGTACTCGAGTAATAGAATGATCAAAAATTACCTTATTTGCTAGCTACACTACTATACTACCTAGCAATGCATGGTTTCTCAAGTTTACAATTGCCTCCACCTCATTAGCATTGCATGTGTTCTTTCTCAGTTTCAACATAGCGGGCTGTGAACGCTCCTTGGCCTCCTCCTCCGGGTCCGCGGTCTCCTATGGTCTCCTGGGACGCGCGCAACAAACGAATCGCGCGCCGTTCTGATGTATTGGTCTAATCTGTTCTCACTGACTTGTTGTTGTTTGCGAGCGGTGTTTTTTTTTTGCGTTGGACTTTTCCCGCGGACTTATGTTTATCGCAAGAAGAAATCCCATCTACTTAGTATTTATACTATAAAAATTGTACGAAGTCTGTAGTGTGAAATTGTTAAAAATGGAAAATTATAGAGTGAAAGGAAATTCTCAAAGTGAAAACTCTTGAAATGTCCTACAAAATATTCAAAAAAAAATAAAAAATTCAGAAAATTGTGGGCCCTAGGCGAAATTATTGTACTGACGGTCTACCGCAAGCTCCACCCACTAGCACCGATGCTCGGAGAGGGCGAGCTCCTGCATGCATACACAGAAGAATTGCGATGCCGAACAGTATATAAGGTGCAATGAACGCATCCGGAACCCGTCCAATGTGTTGTAAAAGCCGACTATTCGCTTCGTATCCCAGAGCTGGAGATAGTGGGCGGGGCCTGTGGAAATCAACAATTTTCACCTTGTGGTTGACGCCCTTTCCACCTCAGTGTGCTTGTAGTGCGGCTGTTGAAATAATTGCACAATGAACTTAATGTTCCTCTACTCTTTATTCTCTCATTTACCTGAACCACCGAGGAAAATGTCTGTTTATGAGGGTTTCCACCCACAATCTCTCGCACCCACTAACAATTCTTCCCACTACATATTCGAGGCTTCAAAATGGATGTATGACATCTGATGAGAAATATAGCACGTGCCCAGAAACCACAGAAAAAGCAGTTTCCTTCGAATATATCGAATTTCTCGGCGAAAAAGCTGTGGCATGTCTCAAGGGCATTGTAATCATATAGCTAGACATCGGAAAATGCGTTATTTTTTTGCTTGCTGCTGGTGCTGGCTGGTTAATGATTGAATCGTTGATGTCGGTGTCCACGATTTTTCTTACGCTACCAAAAACTGCTGTTTACTAAAGACATATCTGAGTTTGTATGTATGAAAAATGCTCCCACCGCATCTTTTTGTAGTGTAGGGCGTTATACATGGATTAGGCGAGTGAGCGAGCTCCACGATTGGTCAGTTGAACGAATTAACCATTCGCAGAGCTCATCGCCCCTGGCAAAAGATACCTTAGAATGGTTTGAAAATGACTTTGTTATAAAACGCGTTGAAAAATTTCGGATTTTGTCACTGGTGCTCTAACCTCATTTACGATTTACGATTTACGACGGTTTACGAAATTCAGTTTTTTTTTGTTACGCACATCTCTGCTCCTATCTGTTCCTAATGCATTGTTGATAGGCAGCCCTGCAGAGCGGAAAATTTGAAAATGGTTCAAACAGGCGAGAGGAGACATGAAAACGGTCGGGGAAGTCTCCAACCCAAGAATTTCCGCGGGTGCTGCTTCTAACTGGCGTTTCAATATCTCCTAAAAGTGGACTTCCAAAGGATATCGAGGAGGGTAGGGCTAATAATGTTCAATTGGGGCGAGACTGGAACTACACTTCAACGGGGATCGGTTCCTCGTTATTGTGTGGGGTCCTGAAGGGGATCGGGTCCGGATTAATTAAATAAATAACGAGTTAAAGTAGGGATATTCAACACTCATTCCATGACTTTATCCCCTACGTGGTGAAAAAAGACATAGAACTTGGTTTTTAACATATCGCGGACCGAGCATATTTTCGCATAGATGTCCAATTGATGTTTATGCTTTATTCGTTCCAGCATGACTCGTTGTTTTCTCTGTTTAATAATGTAGATCTGGGAAAGGGTTGTAATATAAACTAGTACAAATTTTAACATAAATGCTTAACGTGAAGCAGTATATCCATCAAATTATCACACGGGGACGTGAGATCGTGATGCACCATGTGCGTCACGTGGTCCGCAATGGGTTAATCCGTATAAGGGTAGTGCACTAAACGGATACTAAACCTAAAAAAGTAAGTAACGTAGGTAGATATTCCATAAAATCCTCAAATCTCAATCCATATTATCCTCTCAGTACCACGAAAGGGACTTCTCTATAATTAGTATCCTGTATCTAAACGGACCTGTTGGTAATTTTACATTTTACAGGGAATTTTAAAATTCTTCTTCAAAAAAACTTGATTAATCTTCATTTCTCTCAAAAAAGAATTTCTTTTTTTCATCGATTACTGGACGTCTATTCATGGATCTATGCATGTATATTTTATGTCATGTCCACTTTCTTTGCATTCCCTTTTTCATTCGAGGGCGTTGCGGCTTATTTCAGTTACGGACCCCCATGCAAAACTCCGAGGAATACTGTGACTGTTTTCGCATAAGGTTAGCTGGAACTGCAGCGCTAAAACGAGTGCTGTAGTGCCCTCATCAGAATCTCACGAGGGACAGTCTTTTTATGCATTCATCAGTTCATTTTAAGGTCCTTTTCCTAATTATTTCTGAACAAAATATCTAGTTAGCCTGCAAAAACCGCATTCCTCAAGTTTCACTGTTCATTCTGGAGTGTTTTGCAGTAGCTGCTGGCTAATTTTGGCCTGGTGCTCAGCTCATTAGAGCTCCCTCGGCGACGGTGTCGTATTTAGAAAAGATCACTTTGCAGACGAGTTTTAACGAAGCGCTAGATGAGCCGAAAAATCCGATTACCCAGTTTTTTTTCGTGCCAATTACTACTTTGAGAACGTGACCGCGGAAACTTTAGTGGATTTCAAATTAAGCCAGAAGCATCTGCTAATGACAGGCGGAAAAAACTCGGTCATTGGTTTACAGAGTGGGAATTTTTGTTTGCTGAACTTTTTTGGGATTATGTGGGAGGACTCTCTGCGGGCCTCCTACCCTCTTGTATTTACTCCAGTTCTATTTTGTCAATTAGCAAAAAATTAGCAATAAAATTTTTTTGAAAATCATTTAAGTCCGCTATACTGTGGTTTACAATGAAAAAAAAAAGAAAAAAATTTCCCGTTTCAGCAGGGACGGAAAGTTTTGGGAACTTAGGGGAAGTGGTTATTTCAAGATATTCTTCATCCAGAGGTCGCTCTTTTTAATAGTGCGGTTTTTTCACAAATGAACGTGTCTTCTTAAAAATGACCCAGTCAATCAATCAATCAATCAATCAATCAATCAATTGATCAATAAATAAATAACCTCCTCCTTCTCCTACCGATCTATGTTATTTTATGGGGTTTTGAAACACAAAAATCTCCTATCTAGGGGTCTGAGTGCATGAAAGAGGTAGCGGTTCCAAGAAGTAGATGCGCTGTTTTCCGTTCATTTGAATACGAACGCAAATGCGTTTTGCATTTGAATGCGCAAAGTGTGTTCGGAGGTCCCGCCACATGCGAGAGAGCCACACTTTGAAGATGGCGAGCTCGCGTAAGCTGGCGCATCGTTCACTCACTTGGACATGTCAACATGAGGCTATGGTCTTCGCTGCAGTATTTCCGGAGGTGGGTAACAAATCTTTGTTTTATTCTCACGGGGCACGATTTCTCGCAGCAAAGGGCAATTTACACTGGATGCGTACGTCAGTCGTGCGTCAGACGTAGGCATTCATTTGCGAAGGGAATTTCATGGACATCGATAAGTGCGGCATACTCAATGAAAGACTGCAAACGTGTGCGTCTTACTTGCGTATGGGCTGCATCAAAGCTATGGGTCTATATTTCACCACATAGCCGAAGCACGCGCGTAGAACGCACGCATCTAGTATAAACTGCACTTGATGGAGTAGGACTCGTGGGTACTACCTTTAGTGGTAGTGTGTAATTATTTCTCTCTGTTTCTTTCAGGGGTAATAACATGAACATCGGTCACCAGCAGAGAATCCACCAAAGAGCACTGCCATAAAAGTTGAAGTAACCTACAAGAAATGAAGAAAGCGCGAGAAGTGCCATGAAGCACGAAATCCCTTTAATAATTTAGGGAAAAAACACTTGAGTATCGTTACTATGCACAGTGCCATTGAGTAGCGTTCGAATATTTCTAAAAGAGCAGGGGCCGCATGCGTAATCGAGTTTACCCTGGGTAAATGTGTTGACGACCCACAAATCTACATACACATAATCAACACGGTGGTCAACACGTTTACCCTGGGTAGTCTCGCTGGTGCTTCCAGGCGCTGCTCTCCTCATTTCCATATGGACAAATTTGACCATACATGTACGTTTTTCTTTCAGTCCTCAGAGAAAAATTCCCTTTTTCTCCAATGTTCGGTCACTGAAACAAATGTTTTACGGATTTTGATGCCCCTACCATAACTGTCTCTTCCTGAAAAAATTTCTTGAACTTTCTTCTTTTTGTCTCCCACTGAATCAGGAGTAGCCTGGAATCTACATAAACTTATAAACGGTGCAGCACGAATGCAGCCCAAACAGCGTAGTTCCTCGAGTAGAAACCCTGGCAGCATTACCTCACATCTGCTGTGATCCTCCCCTTGATTGCTGCTCAAGTCCTCCTTATAGCTGCAGTTCCCGGAGAATGACAACAATTGGTGGGGGAGGATGGCAGCTGGTGTTGGTTTCCACTCGAGGCATTACGCAGTTCGGACAGCGTTCTTGGCGCACATTTATTGGGGGCGGGGGGTTGGGGGAGGGCTTGCGCTGCAGTGGGGTGAGGATAGCAGCAACTGGGGAAGATGCTGCTGGTCTTTGTACTTGGGCTACACTACTACAGTCTTTTGTATTACATTTTGTACTACTCACGCCATTAGAACTTTTATGATGCTGCATGTTTACCATCGGAGAAGGTGTTCTACATCTACAGTACATGCCTTCTTGAATTTTAGCCGCTTCCATTAAAAATGCTCCGTACATGAAGCAGGTGCAGTCTTCTTGTGCTTTCTCCTCATCCGCGTTGCCCTCCTTGCAGTTCTGCGGCCCTGCTTTACCATTTAAACCCCTTGTTCCCCATTTCTTTCTCTCTTGTTGTTTGAAATATTGGTCCATTCTGCAGCGTTGCTAAGGATTCTTCTTTTTGTAAAAGCGAAACATCTGTCAATGTCTCGTCGATGGGCTTCCCTTATGCGCATCATTTTTCTTCTTTTGAAGTTTCACAGTTCTGCTGGGTATGTTCGATAGCAGGATTTGATGGAAGTGAGCGATAGGGATAACGGGGTCTTCAATAATTTGGTGAGGAGAAAGAGCTACTAGCACAGAGACACCATTCTCTAGAGAATTTTCAAATTTTTATTCATGTCTATCCAGAAATCCATCATTTGAAAACCTTAGACGTACCATAATGGGTAGTTAAAGGATTCCTAGAAATTCTAAGTAGACTGCCCTTTGTGGTGTTCCTAAATGGGAAACGATTCAGACATACCAAAAAAGAAATTCTCATAAACATCTCCAATGCCGCCAATATGCATTGAATTATTTGGTATTTTTCGTCGCAATCCCCTCACGTTGGGGTAAATGTCACTGATTAATTCCATAATTTTGCTCACATACATACACGCATGCTCCAAAGATCTGTTTTCTCCTTTGCTTTGGATGTCGGTGACGTGTTGTTGGAGGCTTTCATCCACGAAATGGTGGATATTCGACCCTTTTTGGTTCTGAATTGAAGCCACTCAATGAATGGCTCATCCAAAAAAAGCACATTATCAATGCCGACCATTTTTTTCCATAGGAGTAATGGCAAATGAAAAAAAAAATACATGAGACAATAAAAGGGTCCAAAAGCCATTAGCTGCGAATTTCGACCTCCATTTGAAAGGGCATTTCTTTTGTTCCAAAAATGGCGCTTCATTCAACATTGGAAACAAGCCGTAATTTAGAATTCCAACCCTGCAAACCTTGCAAGTGCCACCACTAGGACTGCTCAAAAATGAGAACGGTTCTGATTGATTTATTTTTTTACGTAGGCTGACAATGGAGGCGGTCAAGACGTGCGCAGCCGCAACGCGACCGCGCCGCAGGAGTGAAAGAATCTTCTTTAATCCAGGCTGCTTCATCCACTTTGACGCATTGAATGGCATCGGTGGTCACTTCCCTACAGTCCGACGTCGTCCTAAGCGCTCATTTGTCCCAGCCGAACCCAGAAGACTTGTCCATTCCTCCTTCGCGGTGCTTGTACCTTTGAATGCAGCAACCGCGACGTGCGTATAAATCGGCCAGTCACAGCGCAGCAGCGTACATCTTGTCACGGAGCTGGCTGACAATGTAAGAACAACTAGTTGACAACGATACCGATAAACAGTACAGTAAGAAAGTATTATAAAATCGTGTGAACATGAATGGTATACAAACATGTGAAAACTCTGTACTTGATGTATCTCAAGGCGAAGGAGAACAGGCGCCGCTAAAACCGCGAGTCCGTCAGAAGAGTATATCGGAGCTTCGGATACCAACTTATGCCAGTGCAGTTTATGGATTGCAGACATACAGAAAGTTGTGACAGTGGTGCGGCGCGTGGGAGCGGGTCTGACCCATTGCAACCTACTATGAACTTGCCTTTTAATTTGACCTGAGTAGATTTCTCCAGGATGTTGGGCAATGTAAGAGGCTGCGGATAACTTGGATTTAACTTGGACGATGGCAGACGAACTGGGTGCGAATGGGATCGCCCATTCCAGTCATAAAAACTAAAACGGACGATTGAACCCCTGTAACGAGCCCATTACCTCATCGGTCATCATTATAGGTTCCCCGCCACGTCATAGCAAGCATAATTTATGAGATTTCATCGAACTCTTTTTTGTTCTTCCCATGTTCAATTTCCCTTCATCATTTGCATGAGGAAATTGAGTTTACAATTACCTTCAATAATCCTATTTACCTGGATGACGACACTGGAGATATGACAGAACTAGTATTTTACGATGGTGTCTAGGGTCGGAAATGGTTGTTATTATATGTTGAATTAATCTACGACGCAACCTTTCGAATCCAGAAGGTTCGGCTCCCAGGCTCCTAGAAGTCTCCGCGTGTGGTTTATTGATACCCTCGTCAAAGAACTGCTCAATCATATGACCAGTCATGCGACTTCATTTATTCAGAGGTCTTCAGACGCAGCTTTCGGCGCTGATCTCTGCTAAAAAAAGCGGCCGACCGTCTTCTCCCCGGGGATGCATGAGCGAGTGATGCGGCGACGGCGGGAGTCCCGCCCGCTTCTGCCTCGCTCAGAGGGTACCACAGTTTCAAACGGCCACCGATCTTATTTAGCCCATATTTCAGGAACGTTTTCGCATCTGAGAGTCTTTATTGCAATTACGAGTGATGCTTTGTCAAGCCAGTAAGCGTGTACTGGTCCGAATTATCCTTGGCTTTGTTTTTGGCCCAGAATATCCATAAATGGTTGTAGTTCCATGGGCAAGGAACAGTCTGAAATCCTCCGTGAAGGTAGTATGAGCTTCACGCCTCACTTTTTTCTTTTTTTTAACCACAATCTTGTCATCCCCACCTATTTTCTTGGCCATTCTAATGTTTCGCTAATCGGCTTAAAGTTCGTCACTGCTTTACAATCTTCTATTACATCTAATCCATTTGTGTTATATTCCAGGAGATATTAGAGGAAATGCTCCTTAATTGAGGATTTTGGTCACATTCAAGGTCAAGAATCCTAGGACATGTGAACTTCAAGGATTATTCCGTGCTGAGATCACTGAAGGCTTATCTAACATGGCCAAGCTACGCCTCCTAGGCTTACTCAGCCTTATTTATTTCAATAGTCAGCATGGTTCATTCCAACTGAATTGAACTGATTACATCACTAACTCTGGCTGACTGCCTCATTTTGCCTAGGTTTAGAGAGGTTCTCATGCACGACTCCTTTACTTGGGATCTTTTAATAAAATGGTTCTTGAAAGCCTGATCTGGTTGTATTGCTCATAGAGGGGCCTAGGATATTCTTTGTGATGCGATTAGTCGATTGAAACAAGTTATCGGCTTCATCTTATCTGCACTTCTGGTAAGCGCATTGTACGCATCTCCTTAACACTCTCAAGTACGTCATGTTACAAAGCAGATAGAAAGAAAGAAACTGGTATGACCGTCCGCAGTGAACGATCAACCAGGTTATTCCCTCGGATTCTACGTCCTTGAATAGTTATTCTCGAGCTTAGATGTGTCATTGGGATAGCCAAGGGTGAACGAGTTGAATCGTTTGTTATTGAAGTGCTCATCCTGGGTTATCTCAGTGATCCATGAGGCCTTTGATCAGCACACCACTAAGCTAAAACAATGGTTTAAGCCAGTTATCCCTATCGCTAGTCATACCATAGGGCAGTAGCCAATTATTTAAAGTAACACCTCCCTCAAGCATTCTGTAATTGTAGGGATTTAAAGGATGACCATTTATTCACTCTTCACACTTTTTCACTATCACTCTTTCATTTCTTTTTTTGCCACTCACAGGCGGAACTTCCTCTCCGAGAATGAGGACCTCCCTCATCCGATTAAATCAACGTTGGCTGTGACTGACATATGTAGTTATTTAATTACGAGGAAATTACTCTTTCTTTTGTTAGTCTTCGGTCGAGCTCAGTCAAACTTATCTAACCAGAGTGAATAGAGGCCTCTCCACCCCCGCTCTATTGCGATTAATGTGAATGTTTCCCAGAATTAGAATTACTTTTTAATCCATATTTTCGAGTCTTTTGGCTGATTGGGTTCCAGAACTGGGCGGAACCCCTAATTTTCCTTCCCACTTCCCTCCTCTTTCCTCGTACATATATGCCCTCCATTGGGCCTGGATGCATAATTGAGATTACCCAGGGTGAACATGTCGGCGCCCGTGGCAGCAGTTGATGAATTTGTGCGCTATTAACACGTTAACCCTGGGTAATCTCAATGGTACATGCGACCTGATGTGAATTTAAACCCTCCTGTCACTAACCAGTCTCAGCCTTACTTGTTAGTTTAGTTTTCAATTTTTGGCCTGTATGAATACTAATTATGAATTTCTGTTTATGTTGAATTTAAAAGCAATTTATACTAATTTTATACGTGCGTTTGATGCGCGTGCGGCAGCCACCCTCCTACTTATCCGACCGCGACTCCTCCAAGAAAATATCTTGCGATCTCTATTCCACTAACGATATTTATAGCATACCCACCAATTCTTGATTTTTCTTGAAGGTCAAAAAAAATCCTCAAAAAAGGGCGAAAGTTCGCGGAAGCTCGAAAATTACAGCGTGTTCTCTCTATTCCGCTACTGTTCAGTAGTCGCTCTTCTCATTAGGATTCTGAGCCAAGTCCCACACCATTAGGAATTTGCGTGCATTTCAATGCTATTCGGTGTTCTACTTTATACTAGAAATGCTACTCACTATCCCAACGGATCCACTGATGCGGAGCCAAATGCGTAATAGTTTTGCGCCCCTATGAACCCCGTAATTGCTTCTTTTCCTTCCGGGAATAAACGCACGGATCTTTGGTTGAGACGAAGCTATTGTCTCTGGTGAGAGGAATAGTTTTCCATCTCTGATGAAAATCCGCGCCCCATATTTAGATTTCACAGCTTTGTAGATCAATAAGAACTGTTTTATTTTTCCATTTCGAAGATTTTATTTATTCATTTGTTTTTATTCTTAGTTTTCTTTATAGTTCGAGAGCGAATGCTCTCATTTTGACGAAGTGCCGCATAGATTTTTGGTGGTTACTCTGAAAGTTCCGGGAAATTCAATCAGTTCCTGAATCGTGCCAACTATTCTCAGAATGGTGCTGCAGCTCTATTTCCTTTAATTTCCTAGGTTGCTCTATTGCTAACACTTTTGTTTTTGACGTCTTTCTGGCCAAAATATCATCCTGAAAGAAGCGCAAGAAAGCTTCCTCCTTGCCTTTCATCATAGTTCAATTTCAGGAATGATCCTTTTCTGAAAGCATAGATTCGATGTATTGATTAGTATTGATTACTTCAATTTTTGTATTTGCCTAGAAATTTTGATAAACACAACTTTTTTGAAAATTTTCAAAGTGTGGGGAGTGGGTTTGCTAGTTCTAGGCTTTTTTGGCTGGATGTGCAATGCATTAGATAGAGTACATAGAACCTCTCTGTAAAAATTTTCGAAGCGGACTGGGCCTGCGGCTCGTGCGCGTGCGGCCTTCCTGTGATAGTTGAGCACGTCCTCGAAGACGCTATTCAGAGGATCATGACGTAGGTATGTGTTTTCTTTTTTTCGTGTTCCTGCTTTTTTTAAATTGAAGTGTTTTTGGACTGTAGAACCATGCGGCTTTAAGCGATGGTGTCCTCGAACAGCTCAGCGCTCAACTACCACAAGCCGGCCGCTCGCGCACGCGCTGCAGGCTTGGCCCACTGCAGTAATTTTCTACTGGCAGATGTTATTAGGTGTTAAGGATTGGTGCAGAACTGGCTCTTTTTCCAGTATCCGATGGTTTAAAACTGCTTTTAAATTACTATTATAGTTGGACCTATGAGTTATTTTCTTAAATCTTTCTGAATTGGGAGTATAAGGGTTTTAAAAAGTACCTGAACTTCTGAATCGGTCCCAGGTATTATTTTCAATTCTAATAATTCTTCGAACTGGTCTTCATTGAGCTTTCCATTCTACATACGTAGGAAACACATATTTTCCCATTTCCACTCCAACCGTTCCCACTGAATCCATCCAGTTTTCCATCGTTCCCTGCAAAATTTGACAAAAATTGTTTTTTTCTCTGTATTTATTGGTCCTGCAAGGTCCATCAGATCTAGTTGTTGTCGAGTATCATGGCGGAGTTTCTCATTGTCAACAGCGAATTGAAGAAAAACGAACAGAACCTGTTTTTGTCGCCTCGTTCTTTACTAAAACCGGTCAAAGGAGTAAACATACGACTGACAGATGCTTTACACCACCAAATCCACTAACAACCACTTTTCCACTTTGCTAAGCACTTTCGCTTGTAAGTTTGGCTGTACCCAGAAACATCCATGTTTGGTTTGGAACTATTTTTGTCTGTTACCTCGGTCATACCCCGGGGTAAGCAGGGAAACTCCCGGTGGAAACCACCACAAAAGATTTTCAGTAGGAATGCACTCGGCAGCAAAGAGCTGCTCTCTCCTCTTTTTTCGTTGCCGGGCTCCATTCAGTGTGTTAGAGACAACGAGGCTTTTTGATAGGCAGTTAACCAAAAAAGCAAAGTACCTTTGTTTCCTCTACTTTCTGCAGTAATAATATGCTTTCCGCCAAAGATTTCTTACCATTGACACTCTCAGGACGACCTCCATTCCATGCGTCAGGCGCATGGCGCCTACGCAAGTTATATCTATGTTTAAACTCGATGATATCAGCCATTCCAGTGTTTTCCGAGCTCGTGTCCTGTCATGCGCTCGTCTGCTCGCCTTCCATGATTTTCTTCTAAGGATTTCTAGACCTTCTCACATTTTTTCGACATTTTATAGTGGATCAACACGAAAAAAAAACATTTGCAGTAGTAGACCCTGTAGAGAAAAAAGCTAGGTTACACAGAATTAATACTATTTATTCATAGTTTCCAGGCCGGCTTTAACATGCGGAAAATGGGAATTATCTTATTCCGGTGAAAGTCTTACAGGAATGAAAGATTACACTGTACGATTTCGTAGATCACGTCTTTCTTTCTTTCTTTTTTTTTTGAAAATTCGGACAGTAGTGTTGTACTTATTTTGTTATAGAACAAAATAAGATACTCTACTCACTAGAAGTTTATACTATGCTCCTTCACCTTTTCAAAATCACTGTAGACTTCACTGCTCAATGCCCACTCACACGTGCTACAGCACGCGGGTTATGCTTTGGTTGTCTGCGCATCCACACATCTCATTCACGTCACAGCTCTCACTCTCGTTCCATCCTCCTGTTCTAACCTGTCCAGACACGAGTAGCGGCCCGTGCGCATGGGTTCTAACGTGTACAAACACGTGGTTCTGCTCATGCGCGTGAGCCTGAACTAAATGGAGTTTCCTGTACTTAGTTTAGTTGACCAACTCCCTTCCTAATCCTGAGCTTTGTTTTTGTTTACACAGCGTATCTTGTAAATTATTCGAAAGCCTTGGACAGAACATTTTCTAACCCCAACCTCGGGATGAGCTTCTTGGTGAATATCAAAAAAAAAAAAAAACGGTAAATTTTCGAGGTGATCGTGACTGCTCCGGGTAACCTACTCCAGGATACGATCCAAAAGGTGGTTCGCAACATCAAAAGTTTGCTTCCGCGTGTTGAAACTTACTTCCACAAATTTCCGCTCAACATTGGTGTATTTTTGGGATTTAGCAATAGCAAATGCGATTCCCAGCTCCTTTTGCCAGCTTTGCAGTTTCTGCACGATTTCGTGGAATTGTAAATGTTGTTGGTTAGGTTTTCTTATTCTGTTTTGCAGCCTGTGTCTATAATTGAATCTATGTATGTACCCCAGTGACCAAGATCCTCTATTTGCTTTATAAAAAGTGAAACATCTCAGACGCCCACGTTGTCTCTCCTTCAGAAGGGATGAAGTCATCTCCACTTAGAGCTGCTGTTCGACCTCTGTGTTCGTCCCTCAGGCATTGGCATTCGTCCCTCACCTGCTGCCTTCTTCTTGTTATGCACCCTTCCTATGTTTTTGTTATAAAATATCGTGGTATAAACGGTGAGGGGGACGAAGGCAGCACATGCTGCGTTCTTCTTAGCCATTAAAATTTTGTCAAAATTAAAAGTGAGCGGAATCGGGCTCAGAAACGCCCTTCGCAACACAGGGCAGGCAGATGAGTGTAGGTCCGCAGAAGTAGCAGCTTTCATCGTTGGGTCTACATGTGGTAATCACTTCCAAACAACAACCTTACTCTGCTGCTTCTGAAAGGGTAAACTACGAAGGTGAGCGTGTTTACCACGGGTGACACTAATATTGAATGGCATTCCAGGGCCTGAATGCAACATTACCCAGGGTAAACTTGTTAACGTCCATGTTAAGGATAGGCAAATCTAGATTACCCAGGGTAAACATGTTAATGCCCTTGTTAGCGATAGGTAAATTCGAGGGATTCACAATTTTACCCTGGGTAACTTTAATGATGCATACTGGTAGAGGAATTGAGAATTTGCATGGCCTATTGTTGTGACTTATATATTATTTGTATTTATCATGGGTATGAATTTATAAACCACACATTCACAGAATTTTGCAGCGTGGGGTGAAATGTGAGTGCAGCGCGGTTAAGTAAATACAGAATAATTTATTCTGTGCTCCTACGTATGAGCTATGCACTTGGCTAATGAATTCATACAGTAATTCGTTGTTACAGCGTGGTGCCCATAGGCTTAGTTTTCTGGTTCCTCATTCCTCACTAACTGTGTCAGTGGGGCACAGATAACTAGTAATTCATCATACTTCTTACCTCATGCCTCGCAGGTTTTTGGAGAAGGTACCGTGACTAGTCTTTCAACATTAGTTGGGTGGCGCTCCTTTCAGTTGTTTTGTTTCCGTGTTATTCAAGGCTTCTTAGGGTGGTGTGAGATGCTCTGCTGTGATTCTCGGACGAGATTTAAAGCAGAGCAGCAGCACAAACTCAGCAGAACGTTCAGTCCGCTTCCGAATCTGCTGCTCAACCGCTACTCTCTCTATTGTATTCGGTTTCAGTTTTATGCCCCTTACCCACAGAAAAATGTTGTCCCCACTCTTGGCCTATTGGCCTCAAAGCATTCGAGAGTATCCTTGAGTACTTGAATATCCTTAAGTAGCTGCCATTTCTTCTGCTTTTGCCTGCTTTTCACTTCCGTGTCCCCACTATCTTCGTAACTGTCATATCCAGGAAACCTGCAATCTTGGATCGGATTCAAATCTCACACTTAAGGCCTATGCAAATACTACAACTAAGGCTCAAGTTTCCATGTTCGACTGTCCTTGAATCTTGGCATGGTAATTGTTGTTGTAGATTACGTGAGGATTCTTTCGAGCTGTTAGCCAAGATGGTTATTGATCTTTATTGAGGCTAACGTTTCGGCGATGTCGCCTTCGTCAGAGCCTGGAATGTCAAAGTCATGAGTGATTTATCCCCTCAAACGCCTCATCCTTCTACAGAACATCATACATCCAGCCCGTAAACTCAAAAACAGTATTAGAGAAACACAGACAATGAGCGCTCACCTTAGTTGCGAACACGATGACCGAACAGCGGACCACTAGTACCAAACCCGTGCTCCTAGGGGTTTATAAGGTGCCTTAACAACCCGCCCCCGCAGATCAAAACCCGCAAAGGTTTTGATACAAGGCGAGCTCTTTTGTGATAGCGATGCACTCATCTTTTCTATTCATTTTTGGACTTTTAGCTGTAATCCAAAACGCTTCTAAAGTCCTGCGCGCTATAATTTCGGGCTCTCGCGACAAGATCGTGACTCCAATCTGGACTTCGGAGTTTTCGTGGCATAACCTGCGGTGAGTACAGTGGCGGTTTTTAATTTGGAAAGCCCATCCAGATGTTCTTTTATCCTAACGCAAAGCGGCCGTCCCGTTTCCCCTATGTATTCGTCCCCGCACGCCTGACAAGTGATGAGATAAATTGTCCCTGAGATCATACAATCACCGTCTTTCCCATGCGGACAAATGACGCATCCAGGGGTTGTGCAAATGCGATCATACGCCCGACTGCGAACTAGGTGCCGTTTGAGGTTGGGTGGCGGTATGTCCACCACTCTCACATCATCTTGCAGGCCCGCCTGACGTAGGCTCCTTCGTACTGCGTTACTCACTTCATCCGAGATGAAGGGTAGGCAGAAAGGAATCTTTTCGGAGCCATCCGTCAGGCGTGACCTGCGATAGGCGAGACGTGGAGAGCACTCGCTTATGGGGTAACCATTGGACTTAGCAATTTCGCGCGCCATGTTTACCGACCAGATTCGCTCCTCAGTACTGGATGTTAACTTTGCGGCAGTACGATACATGTTCCCTATGACTGACCGTTTGGTTTTGATGGGGTGAGCAGACAGGTAATGGATTAAGATGTACCAAGGCTCTCTGCGCTTGTATGGGTTTAATATTAGGCAACTAATGACACTGCTAGCCGAATGCTTGAGCTGCTCCATTTTCCGTTGGGATGGACAGTACTATAAACAGATTAGGGGGCTCGCTATGGGACAAAGGTTGGCACCTACCCTGGCTATAGTTTTCATGTCTAAGGTGGAGAAACCCCTACTGCAACGCAAAGCACTGTTGTACTGCCGCTACATAGATGACTGTTGCATTGTATGTCCGACTCAGGCAGAGATGGACACTTGCTTCAACCTCCTAAACCAGCAGTTCCCTCATATTCAATTCACCAGGGAGAAACCAAGGGACAACTGGCTGGCCTTCTTGAACGTGCAGGTATACCTGGCGCATGGGGAATATAAAACTAGATGGTATCGTAAGCCCAGCAGCAAGAACATCTTAATCCATTACCTGTCTGCTCACCCCATCAAAACCAAACGGTCAGTCATAGGGAACATGTATCGTACTGCCGCAAAGTTAACATCCAGTACTGAGGAGCGAATCTGGTCGGTAAACATGGCGCGCGAAATTGCTAAGTCCAATGGTTACCCCATAAGCGAGTGCTCTCCACGTCTCGCCTATCGCAGGTCACGCCTGACGGATGGCTCCGAAAAGATTCCTTTCTGCCTACCCTTCATCTCGGATGAAGTGAGTAACGCAGTACGAAGGAGCCTACGTCAGGCGGGCCTGCAAGATGATGTGAGAGTGGTGGACATACCGCCACCCAACCTCAAACGGCACCTAGTTCGCAGTCGGGCGTATGATCGCATTTGCACAACCCCTGGATGCGTCATTTGTCCGCATGGGAAAGACGGTGATTGTATGATCTCAGGGACAATTTATCTCATCACTTGTCAGGCGTGCGGGGACGAATACATAGGGGAAACGGGACGGCCGCTTTGCGTTAGGATAAAAGAACATCTGGATGGGCTTTCCAAATTAAAAACCGCCACTGTACTCACCGCAGGTTATGCCACGAAAACTCCGAAGTCCAGATTGGAGTCACGATCTTGTCGCGAGAGCCCGAAATTATAGCGCGCAGGACTTTAGAAGCGTTTTGGATTACAGCTAAAAGTCCAAAAATGAATAGAAAAGATGAGTGCATCGCTATCACAAAAGAGCTCGCCTTGTATCAAAACCTTTGCGGGTTTTGATCTGCGGGGGCGGGTTGTTAAGGCACCTTATAAACCCCTAGGAGCACGGGTTTGGTACTAGTGGTCCGCTGTTCGGTCATCGTGTTCGCAACTAAGGTGAGCGCTCATTGTCTGTGTTTCTCTAATACTGTTTTTGAGTTTACGGGCTGGATGTATGATGTTCTGTAGAAGGATGAGGCGTTTGAGGGGATAAATCACTCATGACTTTGACATTCCAGGCTCTGACGAAGGCGACATCGCCGAAACGTTAGCCTCAATAAAGATCAATAACCATCTTGGCTAATAGCTCGAAAGAATCCTCACGTAAGGCTCAAGTGTTTGTGTAAGACCCGTTTTTCCCAAAACCTTCATTTGCACATTTTTATATGTCTATGCTTGCTTGAACATTAGAATTATTCTTTTCTAGGTAATTTCAATGTTGTATTTTTACTTCTGGACCTTGATGCATCTGAGATTACCTATGGTAAATGCGGTGACACCTGTGCTAACGATTGGTGAATTTCAGTGGTGGAGGCAGGAGAGGACGGGAGTTATGCTCCCCCCCCGCCGACATGGGTGGCCGGATTTTTGAAAGTGCTTTAGGAAATAAATTAAGACTTTGTATTAGGAATTAATTTAAGAAATACCCTTCAACTATTTAATCATAATTAATGTTTTTTATTAATTCTATTTTCCATCCGTCCCCCCCCCCCC
>JARK01001448.1:287721-321985 GCA_000688135.1 Ancylostoma ceylanicum | reverse complement strand
CCCCCCCCCCCCCCAAACGGCCGAAAACCTCGCCCTCCCCTCCAGCATTTTCTGCGTTCGCCACTGGTATGTGGTGTTGACAAGTTTACCCTGGATAAGTTCAATGCTGCATGAACTGAGTCTGCTCATTTGACCTTGTTAGTTCATTGCTTGCGGTTTCCTCATGAAGCATTCAAAGTGCAATAGGTAAGCGACAAGATGAATGAATGAACGGATGAATGAATGAATGAATGAATGAATGAATGAATGAATGAATGAATAAATAAATAAATAAATAAATAAATAAATAAATAAATAAATAAATAAATAAACGACATACATGCTGAGTGCTGAGTGCCGGCTGGCAATCACCAGCAGCTTGAATTTCTTAGAATCATGCAAAATACATGCACTTCCATGCAGAACATTGTTTGTTTGTCTAATACGTCTCCTGTAGAGCACTCCTCCTGCAACTCCACTTGAACATCCAGAAATCCATGTCACCCCACGTGCTCATACCAGGAAATGCGATATTTCCTGCGTGATTGCGTATGACTCACTGATCATGTTGCGTGTTTGCGCGTATTGCAGGTAATAAACATGAAAAATGCATTGCTTATATTTAATTCTGTCGTGAGATTGAGACTAGGTGACTCAGTTCCTGGATTTTCTGCTCAATTTAGCTTCTTAGATCTATTATGCTGGAAAATTTCCACTAAACCAAAGTCACGGCAGCATTTTAATTAAAACTGTTGAAACCTGTTTAGTTCTGAATAGGTTTCCAGAGGCAGGAATGGGGCTTCCAGAAAAAAATCTCTGAATAAATAAGGCATCGAAAGCCTTAAATTTTTTAAAATGACATAGTTACCCATACGGTTAAGTAGGTTAGAAGTGGTTTAGCTGAACAGACACTGTATTTTGTTACTTCCTAATTTCGGCCTCTCTAACTTTTCTTATTTTTTTTTGCTTCTGAGCCCCCTGGTCGTAAGTCCGCAAATCCTGCTATTTTCGCAAATTTTGCATTGTTAATGATTTTTTAATGTGATATATTGTGGAAGCGCATGATTGCTGGATGAGAATTCCTGGAAAAATCCACATATCCTCCCAACCAGGGGCACCTCCTTTGTTTTCGTTAGTGCATTGAGCGAAGCATTTGCAAGAATTTGCATATTCTAATCAAAAACGGCGAACCATAAGGCATCAAAACATTTCCACGGAAACAAACAACGGAATGAATATTGAGACGTCTACCTTGGGTTGAACTGGGAACGGAGCAGCCTTTCTGAGCCGCTGCTGTTCTCTTGACGATCCGACATGCTCCTGTATGGCACTACTTCACCTCAACGTTCCAAGGAAATGACTCTCAGTTAAGATGCTTTTGTATCGAGCCCTATTAAAATATTTAAAAAATACTCTTTGTGCAGTCTATCTCAAATTATAAAGTACATAATCTTTGGAAAAAGCCCGATCCCTAGGGTTTTCTTCGTGAAACTGTATCCTAGTCTACGCAAAGCGTACGGACTCATTGCATAGATGTTACATGTACTTGATTCTTGCTAGGAAGTAACACTACTTTGTGGCATTTTCCTCCCTATTATATTCTCCATTTTCATTATATTATTTGATAACACTTTGGAATGCTCATATTTTAAATATCTGGTAATTTTTTTCGAAGCTTAGCTTTCCCTTGCTCGTTAATTTATAGTAAAATTATTATATGTAAGTAACCTGTAGTAGCCATACAAGTATACAACTACGTATTACATAGTAATTAGTGTCTACTAGCTCGAACTGACCTATTATATCTCCAATCATGAATAATATGCTATCCTTACTTGGAAAATGAAAAAAAAAACAACGCTGATTTGGAATCTGCAGTATGTCTCCAACATGCATAATTCATGCGGAATCCAAGCAAACGTCACGCAAAATGACAGCATGAGGTGAATGTGAGATATGCATGACCTTCGAATATAATTTCACTTTTTGTCCGTTTTGTTTTTGTTTATTTTCCTACATGATGTACGCTGTTGAATTATCAAATAAATTGCAATATTGTTTGCATAACTTTCGTGAAATCATGATGCAAAAATCTTGGCTTTTCCATGCAAGCGTGTACGTTATTGCTGAACGTCACAATTTTTTTTCTGTTTTTTTTTTTGAATATTCACTTAAATACTAGACTAGAAAATCACATTAGTAAATAAAGCTACATATGTATGAGCAAATGGATTGTGAATTAGATTAAACTGTCATATTATGCTCCACTTTAGTTAGTTAGAGTGATTCAGCAAAACAGGATGTTATTAAATCTTGAAAAAATTCAACCAGTAAACTTGATGAAATAATAAACAAATATAATAGAGATGTGCATAGTAAATAGTAAATAATCGAACACATTATGAATCATCATCATAGATATGAATAAATAAACACGTCAACATAGAGGTGATACACAGACATTCGGAAGCAATTATTCCTTCACAAGCTAATTTATTTTTATCTTACCAATCACGTCGTAGTTTCCTCGTTTTCTGTTCCATTTTTCAATATTCATTTTCTCTAGACCATCTCGTTTTCCAAACTGGTACTCCTTTTCATCCACCCTAATACAATGCACGCTTTTTATTAGTCCATCCTTTTAAGGAAACGTGTAGTGAATTAGCGATGAGGTTTGAGAATCGAAATTGTGCATACCTTAGAAGGACGTCGCCATCGTAGACATTCATGAAACGGATATTGCTGCTGAGTTAATATTTCATACGTAGGTTATGGGGGAGAAATGTTTCCTGTCTGGATAACGGCAGAAATTGGTATCCTCGTGGGAAATACCACAGATCGTCTACGCTGACCTTGCACTATGTTCCCCAAGCTGTCGCCTCCTCTCCAGTTCGTTCACGCCCTCAGTACGACTATTTATTTACAAGTTTTATTCTCAGAAGTCTATGGAATGTTGTGTGGTCCGTGTAACCCTCCCATTCCTCACGTGGATTTCTGACAGGAGACTTTTTTTCATTCTTTTTTTTTCGATACAAGGAGTTATTGTTCGTGTTGTGTCGACGCATATCAACTATGGGTAACTTAGTGTGGTGTCAACACGTTTACCATGGCTGATCTCAATGCGCGGCCTTAAGAGTACCGCCTAGTTTTTCCTTCGTTTTTTATTCAGATTTTTTTGGCAATCACCTATGAATATATAGCGGTAGCAAATCAGAACAGCAGCGTATAACGAGCACTAGAGCTTTTGGAATTAGGTAAACCATAACACTGGAATCAAATGTGAGCTACACGGGTAGGGGGGGGGTGATGGTGCACTTGGTTAAGAGGAGCAGTTACTCAATCAACTTATTTGTTAAAATTTATATTATCAATTATAAACTCTCTTTTAACAGGTGTGAATCGCTGATCCATTAGGACCTCTTCAGTTATCTTACTAATTTGAATTTTAAAGCAGTTTTGAAAAAAAAACCCCGTGTGCATGCAGTGGATTTCTCCTCTAAAGTCTATGGAGGTAACGGAAGCAGAAACACCTCTTGAAAAGTCATATAAACAGAATAAAACCAAGGTTGTCTTAACGAAAACAAAAAAAACAAGAGTTAAGGATAAGCTAACTAATTTATGCTCAGAATGCCTGTCTTTTGCTCCGACAATCTTCGATCTCTTCACGAATTCGTCAGCAGCTCTCTAGTTGACGCCCTAGGAATTGTATCCTGAGCGTCGACCAGATCCTTTTTTAGCAATTTATTGCATAGTCTATTGCGTCTGATCGTAGGCGTATGACTCCAATTTGCTCGAAATTTATTATTCTTGTGGGTTTAAATGCCATGAATTGGATGGTCAGTCATCATGCCGGTATGGCTTCTACTATATTCTCTGCACAAAATTTGCAGGGAGTTCTGCGATTCGGTTCTTTTTACACCACGTTTTATAAGATGGTTATTTTCCTGCTGAAATGGTTCACATTTCACGAAAATGTCTTTGAAATCACCGCGAAAGCTCACTGTTCCAGCTGCGAAATCGTGAAATGTGTTTGTTGATTTCTCCTCACTTCTTGCATTTTAGCCGACCCAGTGGGACTGACTTTTGGTCCCGTATTCAGTATACTTTGTCCAGACGGGTAAATGTTCACTGACGAGCATGATACCGTGTTTCTTTGTACTCCTTATCTAACGATGTCCCACCCCCGGATATCTGTATCCACTCGTTTCATTGATGGTAGCTTTTTTCGGTTGAATTCCCGCCGGTAAAGATTCATTGTCACCTCCACCATCAGCTTCTCCCTTACCATTTCACCGCGTTTGCGCCAAAAATGACACGTCGTTGGATAAATTATAACAGGAATCACCCGAAAATCCTTGTCAATGTATTAGTGAAGCGCTTTTTTTTTCGCTCGCAAAATGCTGATCGCCTTTGAAATCTGTTTTTCTCAAAGCTCGTTGACAACTTGTTTTCACACTTTGTTGCTAACAAGTTGTTGGTCGCATGAACTTGTCGACAACTTGCTGCCACCTTTTCTAGCCAGCAAGTTCTCAATTCCAGTGCTAGAGGACAACTTTTTTTTCTCCTTTTTCTGGCAACTTATCCGCCAAACAGTATTGCTAACAAGTTGCTCGGGCTTTTTCTTCCTGGCAACTTGTCATTCGTTAAGGATGGCTAAAAACTTGATCCCTAGCTTTCTATTTTATCATTGATTTGATAGAAGACTTTCTTTTGGATTATTTCACGATAGCCACTGCTTCGATATTTTCAATGGTCCTCAATGCATCGTACATTACGCTAGTGAGGAACTAGCCTCCAACTTGCTCTCAGTTTTCCTTGTCGACAAGTTGTTCGGCCGGAATGCTGTCGACAACTTGCTGGTAACTGTCGCCACCTGGAAACTTGCTGGCAAGTTGTCCTCGTGAGGAAGTAGTCACCAAATTGTTTTGGCGCTTCGTCGAACAGTTTGCTAGGAGGAAAGTTTGCTGACAAGCTGGGCTGAGATTCATGGGACGTCAACCACGCAAACCAACGATGGTTATCGTCACTGGTTATTCTATGGACTACGTACTGTGAGGAGACCCAGGACGCAAAAGTTGGTTTGCTAACCCGGTTTCGCTCAGTAGTGCGTTCATGTATCCTAGCCCTGTTTCTGGATGACATGGTGAGGTCAATCTTGATGCAACGACTTGCTAGCTCATAAAGTCGTCTGCAAGTTGTTATAGGGGCAAAGATGGGCAGCAACTTGCTCTCGAGGTCCTGAGCAGGAGCTAAGATTACTAGCAGGTTCTCCACGGCATGACCTTCGCCATTTATTTGCTTCCGCTGAAGCATTGGCTCAGAACAACAACAGCTTGCAATCAGCTGGATTGTTTCCGCTGAGTTGCCGGATTTTACGGCTTCTACTAGCAATACTACCTCGTATGGCGTCACTTCCCTGAGTGGTTTGCGCTGTTTTTGACGTTGGCGACGAGTGTTGCGCATGGCTTGCGGATGACTGGGTTTTTTTGTTGTGCAGCTCAGCAACGGGGATTCGCCGCCCGCACGTGAATAATCCATGCCGCACGAACCACATCCATTTTTGTGCTCTTTTCATGGAGCACACGTCGTTTGCGCCTCTTATTAATTATTCCATTCACGTAGGTGGCGTTACTATTCTGCCCTTTGGCTCAGTCAAATATTTATCCGGTGCCAGGGACAAAATTAACCATTCCTTGGGTCAAAAAGGAACAATACGTTTGTTTTTAGACGTTTCGGGCCGAATATTCTTTGTGTGTTGTCATTTTTGATTAAGTCCTCTGCCATATGAGAGAATAAATCATATCCAGCGCATTCATATAGGAATTGACTAGTGCAGTGTGCTCCGAGGCTTCCTCTAGTGTCCGACTGTCCCAGAATTCAGCGCACGTCGGTCATACTACGTCACTGCAGATTTTATGAAATTACCCTTTCTTTTATAGGGTTAGAAGACCTGTGGGGGAAATATTAGTCCCGCCCTCCCCGAAAAAAGCTTTCTAGCCTAATACCGACACCGAGTAATTTTCTTTCCAGAAAGATTTCAGGCTTTTTTTGTTTGATGTTGAAGTATGGAAAAGAAAAAAAAATGAAATCGGTTCGACTTTTCCCATGAAGATTTTCTTAACTTTTCAGAATTTTTCCCGGTCTAATATGTATTTACCCCGTACCCGGCCAAAACCAACCAATTCTTCGATCAAAAAGGAACAATACGTTTGTTTTTAGACATTTCCGGCCAAATGTTCTTCGTATGGAAAAAAATAAAAGAGAAATGAAATTGGTTTAATTTTTAGATTTTCTCTACACTTTTTTGAAATTTTTCCTACTCTCCTTCATTTTTTCCATATTTCCTTTTTCGATCAAGAGACGTACAACTTGCGGACCAACCACGAGGTCATCGTTAAGGACCCCCTGAAAAGTTCCAGGATTCACCTTCAACGTGCTGATTTTTGGACCCATTCTATATTTTTCATGTTCGCCAGAACAATTTGGCAACCAAGCCAATTGCTATTTTTGAACACGCCAATTATGACGCTCAAAATAACCATTAAATGCAGCAAAACACTCGATGAGGCCAGGAAACAAAAACACTCAAGCTGAGGTGTCAGATGTTTCGTGGCATGGGTAGCTGAGACACTGGCTCACAAGACGCGGTATCTTCAGCCCTTGACCTTGGGTTATATTTTCACCATTTGTACATCTTCCTAGTTTTCTTTTCTCTTCAAATCGTCTTTTAATCAAGGAATCTCGGCGCTTTTCGGCTGCATCTGCCTCAGCGGTGTCAAGAGAGTTTATTTTGCTCGAACTCACCTTACTATCTAGCCAACCCTAACCACTTCGTCTTTGGCCTTCCCACATCCTAGGTTTAATCCTCTTCACCATACAGTTCAAGGCTTCTAGAAAAGAATGATCTGCCAATGCTCACATCACGGATCGCTCCCTACGGACCTCCTTTGAGCGGCCTCTCGCAGTGGAGTTTGAGCCTCGGCAAGACATTCTCTTCCAAAAACACTGGACTGCATGGTCAAGGGGATTAAACGTAGATTGTGGGAAGGCTGAAGAAGAAGTGGTTAGGGTAGGGTAGGGTAGAGTTTGGACGAGGTGCTAATGTCCACGAGCAATTCCGCTTCAGAACATCTTCACCCCTGCTGCAACAGCAAGAAAAAGGCTCCTGAGATCTAAGTAGGGCAGTCTTGTTGGCAGTGATCCTGATAAGTCACTCCTTCAATTTGATGATCATTGGTGCTCAAATAAAGTTCTCGCAACGTTTGAATGCCGGTCAAAAACTTTTGAGCCACTCTGAAGGTGAAAAATCTGATAAGCGGCTAGTCGATAATCGATTACCAACATCACTTCGCACCCCGTTGCTTGTCAAAATTCTCACTCTATGCCCAAGAGCAATTCACTCCGTTAGAATGATCATTACGATGGCATTAATCATTGGCGTGGGATTGACCCTTCCAGTTTCAGGACACTTCACGGCAGGCGGGTCTGAGCCTGAAATTTCGGTGATGCATTCCTACAGAAAGTGGTGTACAGAGTATGCTGCTCCTTACAATTTTCCAGTTTTGTACAGCTTGATATTTGTACTTCTGTTGTTTTTTTTTCTAATTTATGGACACACCTTTAAGTTTACAATAGAATAAGTAGAAATGTAAGAAATGAATTATACTTGGCAAAAATTTCCACTCCTCACGTGAAATCCATGGGCAGTCATTCGAACGATGCTTGACGAATCCAAGAGATTTTCAGTCATTTTTAATCTGTGGTCCTAGGAAAATCTATCCGCTGCCATATACCAAGGATAAATCTCTCCATCATCTACTGCCATCAACGCGGTAATGCAAAACCTCCTTCAGACCTTTGCCATGATATTCCATAAAATGGAAAAACATGGATCCATGGAAAAACCTCCAGGGCGAACAAGGAGCTGCAATAAACAGCTGTGTGTGAGTCGCTTCACTCACGGCTCGTAAGCATGCGGTAAACATGTCAGCAGCGTTTCCGTCACGGTCTAATAAAAAATTAATTTGCTTTCATTTAGTGTCGATTGCAGCAGGGAAGGAGTCTTTCCGCTGCGGATCGCTGAGCTGAGAGGTTCTGCTTCCCATGCGGCCTTGTCCTAGTCGGAAGCGAACTTGTTGTTCTTTGAACTTTCTTTGATTAAGAGTAAAAAATGTTTTGAAGAAAAAAACCTGGCAAATGAACTGAAAAAGGTTTTTTTTTTGAGAAGGGTTAAAAGGGGCAGCCATTGAATTGCGGAACATCTGTCACTTATGTCTATGTGCCGACCATTGAGCGAGCCAATAAGCAAGGCGAATGTGACAGATGTCTGTCACCCTTTGGTTACCCAGTCGCGATGCTTCCGTATAAAGAGTTCAAAAAACGTGTTCTTCGGCGATTAATGCGATGTCGTATATCATTGCGATCTGCGTTTCTACTAGGATGGCTCGAAAACCTTGCACCAAATTTTGCAGATTTTCCTCAAACAATGCTCCAAGGAACCTGCTCTGGCAATTTTTATAGTTGAGAAATAATAGAACATTCTTCTACATTCTATTGCCAAAGGATTCCAGTTCATGACCAGGAAATTCTGGATCGAAAAATAGATGGTGCAGGACTTTTGGACCAATTTGATATTTTATCAAAATTAATTGACACCCTTTTCCAACTGCCATTACTAGGGTGAAGCTCGGATGAAAATCCTAGCAGAGACTTAGAAAGAAAAATGGCAGAAATGAGTGAAGGTAGAGTTCACATCCAACAAAGGAAACATAGGCAATGGTAAGAAAACATAAGCAACATTGTTTGTATTGTGATTGCGTTTATTTTTATGGCAGTTTAAAACTCAATTCATTTCTTTGCTTACCTTTACCTTCCGGAATTCTGACCGTTTATTGCCCTTTCAGCAGAAGCCTCAGTACTTATTCCTTCCCACGTCACCCATCCCCCATTCCCGTCACTGATCTCTGAGGACCGGGAATAATTTAAATAAACAATAATCATTTCAGAGGCAGGCGCTCATAACAGGGCGTGCGAAAGTTCCGGGAAGAAAAGACAGGGGAGGAGCTGATCTTATGATTCTCCTCATTGTCACAAGTTCCCGCATAAACTATCCATTAGGAACATTGTGAGGAACGCGGAAGATATTTGACGTGGCTTCAGTCTGAACATCACTTACCTTACATTAGGCATTTTTAGTCTGGGTTTAGGCAATACATATTCTCCAAGTGACATTTTTAAAAAGAATACATCACCGGGTCCTTGCCAAGCTATTAATGTTTACTATTATTAATGGGGGGGGGGACTCTTGATCGTTCCTGGGAATGTTCTGGGCTCCCCGTTCAACCAGGAGGGACAAGTACTATGGTAAGCTGTAATAGATCTTGCTGTTTCTAGAGCTATGTACCTTCACTCGTCAATTGACACGAACGATGGAACAAAGTTTCCCTATTTTCCCGGACAACTCGTTCACTTTGGAAGAACGGGTAGATCAAAGTCTTCTCGGGACCTTCACGAATCAGCCTGAGCCTCAGCTCTTCATTCGGGGAAATGTCCTCTAAGATAGAGATCGTCAACTCACGCAAGGAACTCAAGTGGAATTTATCGCTGTGCCCTTTCCAGTTTACGATTTCGTTTCCTTCGAGTTCCACGTTCCATATCCGGGTCGGATGTGTTGGACTGACATCTTAGGCACTTTTTCCTGAGCGACGCGACGACCATCCAAGAGAGGTTTATTTTCCATAAAAATTCCCTTGGATTTTTCTCTGCTGACGCCCCAATTTTTTGATCCTGATTCGTTTCTTTGGGAGCTTCCCTGTTTTAAGTAGGAGCGTGCAAACTACGTGTTTTTTGAACGTCATTGCTAGGATGAAGTTTTTTATTTCCTCATTATGGGCACTTCTCTGGAATGGTCTAGAAATGACCGAATGAAGATATTATTTATTCATCTATTTATTGATATACTCTACATAGGTGCGCCAGCCAAACAAAGGCGTAAAAATAAACCAAAACTTAAAACCGAGCAATTTGAAATATAATTCTGGAGTTTATGCAAAGTAAAAATTTTGAAACCTACTGAATTCAAAAAATAGACCTAAAGGTAGAAATAGAACCCTCCCCCAGGCTATAAAAGGCGTCGTGAAGTAGTATAACCACTATCAATGTTGTAATTTGGATTATTCTACGCCTAGGACTCAACTACATACTCTTGTGTTTTACTCTTCCTGAAGCCGCATGTATCATTAGGATTACCCAGGGTAAACGTCTCAACACCGCATAGGTGACCCATCGTTGGCACGGGCGTCACCGTGCTTACCCTGGATAATCAGCATGGTGGATTGTCCCATTAGGCCCATTTCGATCTGGATCGAGTGGTCTCAATGATGCATCCTGGTTCTGGAAGAATCTAACTTCAGAAATTGCCACGAGATAAGTTTCATACTGGTTTTTCTGCACAAGCAAGCAATAGCTCTCATTTATTGGGCCTGTGCCGGGTTTTTTCAGGATCGAGATTCTTTTGTGGTGTCTGGGTAGTTTTTATTCACTGCAAATAATAAAGCAGATTCAGACAGAGAGGTTCCCTTAGATTTCTGGAAAACCTTTCCAGAAAATTTGTGCAAAATCAAAAGCGGGGACAATTCACGGGCGAAACATTGGACAACTGCCTCATCCATTCTCTCGTTGTTCTGATTTGTTGCGCCCATGGTACGTAGTTTGACTTATGACCAGTTCGAAATCCTGCCATAGCATCGTTTCTGCCAGATGTTCACATGAAATTTTCACAGTTTTCTCCGCTTACGTCATCGGTCACATTCCAGAAAAGCATCAGTGTTTGTTCGAAGTTTATAGTTTTTCTCACTCCAATGCTTTACCGCTGGCTTTTCCGGATTCTCACTCCCCCACGTGGCAAATTCTAAACATTTCATTGTCAGGTTCCCGAAAAGGCACCTAAGACTTCCTTTGTCCTCGAGAAATTTTCTTTTCGATTTCTCGTCTAGGCGAATTTTCCAGCTCCGCTGCGATTTTCATTCACTATTCAATGTTCACTGGGCGTGTATAATCGGCATTGAAAATAGAATTTGGCGACAATGAATCCTAGATGGCGTTCGAAGACGATTTTTTGTCCGGATATTGTGCTGCACTCACCCTTTGGCAGCTGGCTTTTTTCCGAATTCTAGACAAGCTCGAATTGCACCATGTCCGATATTTGTACTTGCTGGTTCTTCACCGGAATTCGTGTTTTATTATTTTCATTGTAAAAGACATCATCATACATGACATCATAATAACCTTATGCAACACGTAAGAATATGTACGTCATAAGTTTCACTCATTTTATTCTACTACTTCTTCACTTCACGCAGTTCTCTTCACCCTAATTTTAACATACATAGTTCATTTTTCTTATTTTCCCTTCACATTGTTCGACTCTTATACTTAGGCTCAATTATTTATTTATTTACCGCTGTCTCTTCTTCTCCTTAGCGTCTATCCCGCGCATTCACGGGGTCCGCTGTTTTGGTTCTTCTGCGCCATAGATCTCGATCCTGAGCGTCATCCTTGGTGACTCCAAGCTCTCTCATATCCTTACATACGGTGTCCTTCCATCGTTTTTTCGGTGCGCCTCTGGGGCGCTTTCCGGTAACTTCCATCTCCAAGGCCTGCCGGGTAGGGTGTAGTGGTGATCTTCTCATAACGTGTCCAAACCACCGCAACCTCTGTGCACGCAGTTTTCGCTGTATGGGCGCCGTCTGCATCATTGTTCTTATGTCTTCATTGCATACCTTATCACGTCGCGTAAGTCCACATGCCCATCTAAGCATGCGCATCTCCGCCGTGTTCAACATCCTCTCGTGCGCCTTCGTCACCGGCCAGCACTCACTGCCATACATCATCGCCGGCCTCACCACAGTGCGGTAGATCTTCCCTTTTAACACCCTCGAGCACCTTCGATCACAGAGAATTCCTGTTGCTTCCCTCCACTTCAACCATGCGCAGGCAATCCGTCCTCTAACTGCTGCATCCACTGTTCCGTCAGCACTTAAGATGCTTCCCAAATACTGGAACTGTTCGGTTTGTGTGAAAGCAGTACCGTTTGCGTCTAGCACGACGTCGTCTCCACCTAAGCTGCTCATGATCTCAGTTTTCCTCAGATTCAGCTTCAGACCCGCGTCCGCCAGAGCTGACTGCCACTTCTGAATCTTGAGCTGGAGTTCTGCTCTCGAATCTGCGATTAGCGCGACATCATCAGCATAGAGCAGTGTGAATGGTGGACCTTCCAAGAGATGTTTCACCACTGTATCCAATGTCATGATGAACAGGAATGAGCTCAAGGCTGAACCTTGGTGCACCCCCACCGTCATATCGAATTTTGATGTTATTCCATGTGAGGTGCGCACCCTTGCTGTTGATCCGTCATACATGACTTGGACTGTCCTCACCATGCACTCTGGAATGCCTCTTTCTCTCATCACCTCCCAAAGCACTGCGCGCGGCAACCTGTCATACGCTTTTTCCAAATCCAGAAATGCGAGATGGCATGGCTTATTCTTTTCGCGATACTTTTCCATCACTTGACGGGCGATAAAGATGGCGTCGATTGTCGATCGCTCTGGGACAAATCCAAACTGATCTGATGTAATTTCCACCATATCTCTCAGCCGCATATCCAGAAGGCGTTCGTAGATCTTCATCGTA
The DNA here is from genome assembly GCA_000688135.1 of Ancylostoma ceylanicum. Lineage (NCBI taxonomy): Eukaryota > Metazoa > Nematoda > Chromadorea > Rhabditida > Ancylostomatidae > Ancylostoma > Ancylostoma ceylanicum. Next base: position 309,313 of record JARK01001448.1, on the reverse strand, counting down.
TGTGCGGTGAGCTTTATACCTCTGTAGTTCGCACAATTCATCGCATCACCTTTTCTTTTGAATATCGGCACAATGATGCTGTCTTTCCACGCCTCTGGAATCTTCTCTGACCTTGTGATGTTGTTGAAGAACATGGTCAGCCACCGCACTCCTAACTCGCCGAGAGACCTCCACGCCTCCACAGGAATTCCATCTGGACCTGAGGCTTTACCAGCCTTCATTTTTTTCATAGCCATTCTCACCTCGTCGACTGTCCAAGGCTGTATCGTCCCAGCTGCTGGTTCCGCGGAATTTCTTTCCTTTCTTGAGAACTCTTCGTTCAGAAGCTGCTCAAAATACGCTCTCCACCGCTCCTTGACTGCTACAGCATCTCTCAGAACTTCACCGTCTTCGCTCTTGACAGCTCTGACCTCAGTCACATCCAGGGATGCCCTTCGGCGTGCTTTCGCTAGTCGGAACACGTGCTTTTCAGCCTGTGAGCTCTCTAGCTTATCGTATAGTTCGTCCATGGCAGCGTTTTTAGCACGAGCTACCGCAGCTTTCGCCTCCTTCTTCTTTAACTTGTACTCCGCCAGCATAGAGAGGGACTTGGTCTTCTGCCATGCTTTGTACGCATCCTTCTTAGCCTTAACCATTTTTTGCACGTCTTCGTTCCAGAACCACGTTGCCCTATCTCCTCTCCTTCCACCTTTAGTTTCTCCTAGTGTATCCCTAGCACACGTCAGGATAGTACTTGCAGCGCTAGCCCACACAGGGTCTATGAGACCGCAGGGATCTGGCAAACCGACAGCGGCAATCTTCTCACGGAATGTCTTCTGCGTTTCACCTGTCAGCTTCCACCACCGGATACGTGGCTCTCGTACAGCTTTGGTTTGCTTCGGTAAAGCTATGCATACATCCGCCACCACAGGTCGATGCTGTCCTGCGATTTCCTCTCCTGGGATGGTCTTCACATCCTTGACTGTTTTCAGAAATTGTCTTCTAACGAGGATGTGGTCAATCTCACTTTGCCGACCTCCGCTGCAATACGTAATCTTCTGAGACTCTCTCTTTATGAAGAAGGTGCTTGCAATCGCAAGATCGTGCGCTTCAGCCAGCTCAATGATCCTCTCACCTTCTTGATTTCTCCTTCCAAAACCTATTCCTCCATGAACTCTTTCGAAACCCTGTCTATCTTGCCCTACATGACCATTGAAATCTCCTGCAACAGTCACGTAGTCCCCTTCAGGCGCACTTCTAATGACGTCGTCGAGCTCCTCGTAGAATGCCTCCTTATCAGCCTCGGTACAGCCGCACTGCGGAGCATATACGGACACTACTGTCCAGAAACCGTCCTTGGTAGCGATTCGAAGGGATATTATCCTATCGCTAACACGATTCACAGACGACACATGTTCTTTTAAGGGCCCAGATACTGCGATTGCCACACCATTCCTTTTTGCCTCAAGTCCGTGATAAAACAACTTGATGCCGTCTCCGATCTCTCTGGCTTTGGACCCTTTCCATCTCGTCTCCTGCAGACACAGAACGTGAATCCTCCTTCGTTTCATGAAATCTGCGATCTCCCTCGTCTTACCGGTCAGCGTTCCGACGTTCAAGGACCCGACCCGAACTAGCGTCTTTAGCCGAGGTCGTTCGTCCCTCGGTAGCCCTCGCTTTTTAACCACAGGAGGCGGGCGGGCTTCCTGCAGGTCACTTCCGGGTGACGTCCTAGCATTTACCGTATTCCACATTGAACCTCTCATATTTGTGTGACGATTGCCTCCATCAGCCGGCCTGTCAACCTGGGCCTGACGCTGGAAATACGAAGAAGAGGCTGTTTTGGTAACCGTGCCAACCTCATCTCACGGGGCGGGGACCTTGTTTATAGAGGCGGTCCCGACTCGCCTCTCCTACTTGGCCGCCCTTCTCCGGCAAGCATTTTATAAGTCGTGAGGTGCCACCCCCACGCCCACCTGCGAAACGTAGGCCAAGATAGGATCGCTCATGGTCCACGGGGATTTCTCCCTACCACCAACCGCCACGCGGTGGACGCGCTCGGTAGCTAGAGCGACTTAATAGCCCCGAGATTTATTTACCGCTGTGCTCCATACAAAAAAAAACAAAAATCAAGCAAAATGAAACTGGAGATTTTGGAACAAGAAAGAGGTTATCTTCAAGTATTGGGAGGAAAGCTGCATCTAAAAAACGGGAAAATTTTTTTTAAAAAATTAAATTCACTGATATCACGAATAGATGTTGGAGTTAATGCATCGTTTTATTTGAGCAGTCCTGATGAACTACTACTATGGTAGCACACAAAACGTTACAAACCGAAAGGACAATTCGCACTAGATGCGCGCGTTCGACATACGTGCGCGCGTCCATACGATGAACAATAGGGTCAGCAGTACTAGTCGTAACGCAGCTCAGAGTCAGGTGCTTCTTTCACACTCGCAACCTTTCTGTCCTCAAAGGTGTAGTGTCGTGATGCGGACGAATGGGGAAACTGCTTAGTGATGGGCTTCCTGAACGTTTTCGGGATGATTCTTAGCCTTTCGCTCAACCAGAGAAGACGAGTTTATCTGTACATAAATTGTGGTACATCTTTGTATTTCTATCACTATGTACAGACATGCCTCTGTAATCGTCGAATGAGATGAACCGCTCGGACAAGGCATACCCATTTTCCCGGACAACTCGTCCACTTGGGAAGAGTGGGTAAATCAAAACCTTTCTGTGACGCTCATGAATTCCACTACAGGTGGCCTACATAGGATTATTGTTGATAAAGAGGAGAATACAGGATGTAGCAGGACGAACCCAAGCCCAAAGGTAAGTTCACCCTCAGGCTCAGCTGTAGGTTTGCTGTCCTCCTACTTTAAACCCTAAATCGCCGGACTTGAAAACGGGTTTCAACTCTTTGAAGCCTCTGTCAGAAGATCAAGCTTAATGTTATTGGAATATCAGGGAAAAGGTTTTTGAATGATAGTTTACTGTGGCGCAAACAAGGATTTAACGACGTAGTCATATCTTAAAGGGCGACCAAGGATGAGTTGCGGTTGTGGACAACGCGGATAAATGAAGACCCTACAGAATTACTGGAACATTTGCAAGGACAGTTCGATACCAAATGGTCTGTTTCGACCAAGAAGTTGGAAAAGAACCAAGAAAATCTAAGTCCCAGTTGAATTCGTGGAACTGTCTTTTTCCTAATTCTTTCCCAACCGCAAACGCTAATCATTCAAACCATACGTCGCTGTAAAATTCATGGATACCGTCTAAGAGGTGTTGCGATTGATTATTCTCGCCAAATCTGGGCTGAAAAAGTTGTTGGTCAAGATCTTCGACCTATATAGTCTCTTCACGGAAAATATACGGTTCACACTGATGATAAATGAAATTCACATGATGAAATGCTGCGCGTTGAATGGCCCAGTAAAAATTTACTAGTCTCCTCTATTCATCATTTGTCGTTATAACGGAGGTGACTGCCATTCGCAAGTGCATAATATCATTATTGAAAACTGGAATTTAACCAGCGTTCCCAATAGATCATCATAATGTGGGTGCATCAGCGGTCAACACCAGGACTGTGCGTCGGATAATTTCATGTTTCGTTAATTCGTTAATTCGTCACGTTAGGCTAGACATGGCCTTCACGCGTTAACAGCAAATACGAGGGCGGTTTGAAAAGTTTCCGGAATAACCATCAAGGAGTTGTTCTTTTTCAAAAATTTTGATGTAGTTATTTTGGCCAGTTCTTCACATGAATTGATCATAGATTTCAAATCGATATGATCAAGGCTCTGCTTTTGACAACTGGATCAATTTGTGCAACTTCAGCTGCGCTCAGTTGCAGAAAAACGTGAAATTTGGGCGGTTTTTAATTCTTTCATTTGAAGGAGGAAACCGCAAGTAGATCAAATAGTACTTGAAAGGTGATTTTGAAGAATCATTACCTTCATTTTTTACTCGGAGCATCTGAGTTTCAAAAACCAGCCGAATCATAATGCGAGCAAACAACAAACCATGCGGGAAACGCCGAAAAAAGGTCACCATTTTGGAGAATTTGAATAAAATCGTTGACAAGGTTTTGAAAGATGAGTACAAGCAAGTGCTCAATGAGGGAGTTTAGGGCATCTTTTTCGAATGATTAATTTTTACTTTACCTGACGAATTGAGTATGAAAAAAAATTTTTAAAACACTGTGCCGCATTTGTCCAACTTCTGACAAGAACGCAATTCAACATGAAAGTCGGTCAATTATTTTGGAAGTGTGAGATGTATATCGATCAGAAGTTGTCATCCATATTGAAGTTTAGATCACGCGCTACAAGCTTGTCACAACAAGGCGATGAAAAAAGTGGGTTAGACACGAAGATTGGGTACTGAAAAAAACGTACCGTATACTGACGTGAGATGGTGATGGCATCTGTTTTTGGGAGTTTCAAGGGAAGGGTTGAGAACCTATCACAGCCGAATATTGGTCAGTATTTGTAGAAGCTATGTACGTGGAAACTCGAGCGACACGCACGATCTTGACCAAGAAGTAGGAGTTTTCCCTTCACGTCAGCATGACCGCGATTGCATGGGTTACCACCTGGAAATAACTTGTCATAATAAACCTTAAACTATACCTCATCAAATGAGTTCTCTTCCTTAGCTTCCTCGTGCTTCAACCTACCAGAGCAGCCTAAAGATTCCCCGTCTGAGAAGAGATTCCGATCAAGCGACGAGTTAATCATGGTCCTATCCGGTTATTGTGAGCACTCCAAATAAAATCATTCTAGCTCAAGAATGGAAAAACGAAAACAGACCGAAACACGTGTGCTGGGCTTTAAAGGGATAGGGTTAAGAAATGAGATATTAATTGCATTCGATTTGTTTTGTTTTCATTGTCATTCCGGAAACTTTTCAAACCGCCCACGTATGTTAGTAACGCTCACCCTTGGTCAACACTCATCTATTAGGGCTCGCTATATCGCTATAACGTTTTTAACGTTGTAGAGGATTCATATATCCTACTGCCACTGCTACTGCATGGTTAGATGTCATCACTGAGTTGGACAAGACGTTGTCATTTTTGTCCGGACAACTCGTCCAACTCAGTCAATAGATCAGAACCTCCTTGGAACAAATCACCAATGCCGCTACTGGTTACTCACAGAATCTCTGCTCTGCAATTGGTCACTACGAGCCAACGCTCTACACCCTGTCGATTTACTCTAACCGCTTCCCGTCGATGCATACTCAAGTTACTGCAATTAGTTTCTCGCGTTTTTGCTCTTCGGCCTTCTTGCTCCCTCCTCGTATGTAGTATCTCCGACCACATCTGTAAGATTACGAGCCAAATTCTGTTTCCATAGATATCCATAGAAAATTAAAGGCTACTAACGTCTTTGCAGTATCTATAGAAGCTATAACAATGAGCTTGAAAGGTGATTGGGACATCAACTGGGTCTGTACCCTAAAGACCACCCAGCTCGCTATCCCGACGGACCACCAGCAGAGTTTTGGGGTTCTTGTGCTTTTTTTTTACCATTTTGTGCTGTGCTGGGTTCCAGAATCTCAGAGCAATTCGTCCCTACTAAATTACGTACAGTGCGCGTCGATGCCGGTGATCCACGGCCTCGACAAGGACGCCGCGCAACCGCACCGCACGCGCCGGAATCATTATCGTCAGCCGTCGGAGTGCTAGTTCCCGGCGTTTTTCTTCCCGATTTGGTGATCTTTTCACTTTTTTCATGTTTCGTAACAAGAAGTAGCATAATGACAGCAAACTACATCGATTCCGGCGCGCGCGCGCCGCGGTTGCAAGGCGTGCTTGTCAAGGCCATAAATGGGTCACCACCATCGACGCTTACTGTATATATTAGGGTGTTAAGTTGGAAATGCGCGCTGAAGTTTCGACGTCGTTATGAACGTGTTGCCAAACATTTTCTGTAAAACTTTTGATATCACCTGAAAGAGCAAATCATGGAGAATTTTTTCGCATATGGGTTGTCGAACATCCTTTCATTTTATTTTTTAGAGGAATTTATAAGGAGACCGACCAAAATTTCAGAATTTCCGTTCGAGGGTTTTACGTAGTAAAAGAGTGTAAAACTGCCGCTGAGCACCACCGCAGACCATATAAAGAATTAAGAGAATTTTTGCCGTATTACAGAGCTGAATCCATGAGAGAATGGATTACTCGAAAATGGCTCCGAACTTGGGTAACTGAACCGAAAATGTGGCTGAAAATCGATTCCTCGACTGCCCTGTTCTTCAGATCTGGAATCGGGAAACGCACTTAGAACCGCCTAATAGACCAGACTTTGCGCTATCAGATGACCACTTACTTGCGTCGTTTAAGCCTTACATGGGAGAGAAAAATTCCAAAACTGTGACGATACCAAACTTTGAGTGTGTCGCTACTTCAGGTCACGGCGCTGCGACATTCCACAGTAGAGCGCTCATAATTTTTATGGAAGATGTCGAAGGTTCAACAATACTAATTCTGCATTAAACTCAGACTGGGGTGTTGAAGCTTTGTTTTTAAAAAATAATTTGTTCAATGCAAAAACGCGCATTTCCAACTTAACACCCTAATAGTATGCTCTGATTTTTAATGGATTTATTTGGACTTTTTCAAAGAACTCTCAGGAGCATCTTCTTCGTGGTGGCTACGAATCAGTGCCGGACATATTACATAGTTGCCGACTAGAAGAGGCGTGGAAGAAAAGTGGCAACTCTGCCACTCCGTGGATCCGAATGGACAACAAAAATAATGAAAATAATAATGATAACATTAAATAACAATGAAAATTATTCGAAAGTTGATAGTAATGATAAACAATCAAAAATAAACTAATACAAAGTTTTTATTTGTTCTATAGAGTTATTTCGAGAATTCTGCGACCCGGTCCAGGGAAGGGCCTCCTTCCTGCGTCATTTACTGATACGAACCTAAGGGTATGTGAACTACCACAGGACTCTTTCCTATTATTTAGCTCATTCGTGGGCGTCATACATTTCTTCGGAATGAAAGCTTATTTGAATCACTGTCTTTACAACGGGCGTTTCTTCTGTAAGTTAGACACAGCTGAAAAACGTCCCAATATCCTTAGAATTCGTGCCAGCCGCCACTATTTCCATTAATGGATAACCGAGGAATGCAGTATGTCATTTTAAATGAATATCTCCAGAGGATTAATTAAGGTGGTTTTGTTTTGTTCGGCAGGGAATGACATTTCTCTCTTAGATTATGTTATCACACCTTTATGTCAGATTTCCGTAGTTTGCTAAGTTGAAAGGCTTCCTAGACTGCTAAATTTGGACGCTGTCGCTGTAGTATAGATGTTGTAAGCTCATCAACTCTTCGGCATAGTGACGAGTTCCCGGGAGGACCTAATTTTTGAGCCTATTTACCCGTATGTACTCACACTAAACGAATCAAGACTTTCTCAGCTGAGAACGTTATGGGTCGGCAAACGAGTCCACTGCAATGGCTGATCAATCATGGACTCCTCTTCCTATCAATCATGAACCCAAAATGTATCTTTTTCAATCTTATCGTTTGGTGTTCTCCAATCCCTTGCATCGAAGCCAGTTCCTATGCAGGTTTCTCCTCCGTTTCTTTCTTTTCTTTCCTGGAAGGGGCGGGAGTGTTAACACGAAACAAATTTGCCACAAATTTTCATCCTTCTCTTCACATTATGCTCTCTTTCCGTAAGAATTCTGAGAAGGAAAGTGCGGTTTGGGAGCGAATCTCCATCTTCAGGTACGCATACAGTAACTTTCACTTTTTAACACATAATTTTTCTCACTTTTCATCGGCTTACTGTCATCAGTCGTCCTCAACTCTCTTCACTTTCTTCTTCGCTTATGTTTCTTTCTTTCTGAGTCCCGCGAAAATTTTTCCCAGAGATTGCTATGCTCCGGAATAGCTCCAGGCTTCTCAATGCTTATTGAAAATTTATTGGACATGAATTATCTCTGCATAGAAATCCAAAATCCTCTCATCACTCATCACTACATGAATGAATGATAACGCAGGGAATAAGAGGGTATGACTTCTTCACACCTGGGTAATTGGGAAACTTACGTGAATAGATCGCTAAGGTTTCCGTCCATGTTCAAGAGCACAATAGTCTTACCGGCAGGACTCCACGGGTCGCACGCATCATTGGGATAACCCAGGGTAGACGTGCTAATACCACACGAATACACCCATCTTTAGCGCGGGCGTCTCCACGGCCACCCTGGGTAATCTCAATCATGCATCTGGGCCCATCACTCAAGGGAGACGCTACAACCTCTGCAGGGCCTGGTTGAATTATTGATATTACTTACAGTAAATGGTTTAACGCACATGCTAAAGAGGGACAAATTTCTGTTGAATGGACACGTTTACCCTGGGTAATCTCATTGATGCATGTGGCCTCAGAACGTTCATATTCAAATCATCTGAATAATGTTTCAAATATTGTTCGAGTAGTTTTCCGAACATTCGGGTACATTAAATAAAAAATTAATTAATTCAATGAAAAGTTATAACAATTTAATAATAATTTAGTGAGAATTTTTGATTAATAATTAATAGTAACGTAAGAGCTACCGTCGTGTTGAAAGGGTTACCGTATTTGAAATTCAATTCCGAGTACTAGCCACTACATCGCTCTCATACTACTCACATTCGAATATTCGAATGACTGGTCATGTAGCAGTGGACTCGCCCAGTATGCACTCGCTTTTTTGGGGATATGTATTGCCCTGTGTATGTACTTTTAGTTCGACACTAATGTCATTACTAATGTAGTTACCTATTCATGAATTGTATCCACGAGATCCCGAAATGTCCACTACAAAAAGGATATTTTGTTCCCGAAAAAAAAACTGCACTAAGTTTTTCCGGACATTATCCTGGTTTGTCGAAATTTGCTTCGAGAATTCAGGGGCTCAGCACTGCAGCGATAAAGGTTTCGCCATAGAGCAAGTATTCTAGGGCAAGTATTCTTTTCTAGGGAGCGCGTGCATTACTGAGACTACCCAGGGTAAACTTGTTGACACCCCACAAACTTAGCCATCGTTAACGCGGGTGTCAACACGTTTACCTTGGGTAATCTCCGATATGCATCTAAGCTGTGGTAATCATGCCAGAGTTCGTTGTGAGGTAGGAATTCAAATACAGAAATAGGGGAGATATTCTGCCCTGTTCTTAATTGAAGCATATATAGAAGGAAAAGGCATCTCAAAAATTCGCTGGTCCAGAGGGTCATACCTGGGATGGGCGGTGTGGGTGAGGTCTATGATTGGGCAGTTAGACGAATGAGCCAATCGCGTAGCTTGGCCGCACCGCCCATCTCAGGTACAAAGCTCCACATCTTAAATCTATATCATTTTTGCTGGGAAGAGGATGCATTCTCTCCTGCTTAGAGAGAACGGGGTTCTTATATGGAATAATTTTCCGCTATAGCCGCCTGACCCCCTTCAAAATGGTCTCTTGTTGACTCCATCGGTCTATGGATTCCCCAGCTTAACTGGACACCACTTTTGGATCAAACGGAGCTATTTTTGGGACAATCCAGAACCAAGGAAGGATTATAAGTACAGCTGGGCGTTCACAGCCTGGATCATTTGGAGTTACATAGAAGCAGACTATCCTAGCGCTATGATGGATGGAGAAATTTTCCTCTTTTACAACATCCGTCACGTTCATTCCCCCTTAGAATCCTCACTTCCAAAAATATCCTAGCAATTCGTTATCGTTCACTTCCTCATTCTTCAATTGCCCATTCATTCTTATTCGTCCTTGACGTCACTTCGTTGATTACAATTCACGTCATCTTCTGAATCCTATTGCAGTGTTATGCTTGATGTGAAGGTGTTATCTCCAGTGTTTCGATCATATCAAGAAGAGGTAGAATCTTGGAAAATTCACAATTTAATAGGTTTACCCCATTGTTTTACCAAAAACGACTTGTTTCAGCCAGAAGATGGCGAACCACAAACAATTCACCCCAATAAAGAGCAGTTGACGAGGAGATATGCCATTATTCCTGAGCAGGTAATCCTACTTCCATATGCTTCTCCCACATTGTGGTTTCCCTACCTTCGAGTAAAAATATTTTTTTCCAGCCAACACAACAGCAACAGACGTGAGTGAATTATTATGTGGTACAGTGCTCTACTAACGGAAAATCCAAGGATTATTTTTATTCACAAGTGCCCTTTTCTAGCTCCCAAGAAGGTTGCTGCTCCACGGACAACGTGATAATTGTACCTCATGTGCAGATAACTCCGAATGAGTCACATCTTTTCAACAGAGCCATCAGTTCTGGTGGTGGTTTATTAGCAGGTGAGCAGGGGGCGTCTCCTTTCTCAACAAATCCGGGTTTCCGAGAGACCAACGGTTCTGATAAGCAAAGATCTTACGGACCATAGAAAACCCTTGACCGTCAGCCAATTTATGACGGTATTCATTTGTCCCAATTGGTTCACGTGCTTACTCAATTTCTCTTTTCTGTAATTTCTGGATGCAAAATTATTTTTTTCCAAATTCACGATTGGTTAAGTTATCGATTCGCCCTGACCACCGTTCCTTGCTGATTTTTCAAATGTTCTATGAAGCTTTTGGGACACAGCTTATCTTCGAATACTCGACTCGAATTTTTGGGTTCTTTAATCCAAGGATTTTTCGAACACACTGAGTCTTCTAGTATATTTTTCGGACTTCCGAATCTCTAGGATAAAGTGCCGATTTTTTCCACAAAAAGGATCCAAAAAGGAATCGAATGTCCTCGTAAATGTAACTATTTATATGCATAGATCTACTATGTTGGGTTCGATGCTCATGACACTTCAATTTACTAACGATCCCAAGTTAGGTAACCCCATTAAGAACCGCATCTTTTCGCGATTTCCAGATTTTCTCAAGTCCTGCCTCCTTTCTCCGCTACGGAGCTTTCATGAAATCTCCAATATAGATTTTTATAATCAAATTGCTGCGCGGAATGTCAAGGGTCAATGACCTCTCAGACTGAACCATACAAAAAAAAAGGCGCGGCTTCCCCCATGAGCGGTCACCAATGGGTTAACAACAAACCATTTGTGCCTCATAAACTGGTTATGAAGAACGAGTTCTCGAGCAGTTCTGATGCTTGGACTTTTTCCATAGCTGGCGCCTACGAAGCGTTAACTAAGCAAACCAACATTGGTTAGTGTAATTTTGGAGACGCAAAAAGCAGGGAAAATTGGATTAATAACCTACATAGCTTCGCTTGGTTATGCTCTAATGGATCCTATCCAAGCACGTAAGGAAACGTGGATCCCTCACGGTAAAGAACTCGCTTACAACCAGGGGTGCAAAACGAGAATGCCCTATCACAAGAAGATACAGGGTGCGTCAAAAGTCTTTGGACAAGCATATTCGATTTTCAAAAAATGAAGAAGAAAAAAATGGAAAAGCTGATAGTTGCTGTGTGTTAGCGGCCCACTTGTTAAAATAAATAATATTTTTGACTCCAAAATTTCCTTCACTGGTAGCGACACGGGCTTGTCAAAAATTAGATGGGACGTTGGCCCGGCGCGCAACCTGATGAACTGAAATTCATTTCGGCCCTTCTCCAAAGTTTCGGAAGAATGTTCAAATTCCTGTATGGCTCTCGGAAGGCCATAGTCCGCTGAATCTAGAAACCACTTCGAATTCTCTCAGAATAGATGTAGGACTTTGATAAGCAAACATTTGTCTTCACCCCTGCAATAGAGAAGAATACTCACTTTAAGGGGGTATTTTGTCATTCTGTAAATCCAAAATTATCATATCTCCATTAAAAAAGAGCAAGTAAACAAACCTATGATNGGCAACACGGTCGTCCGCGCCGCGTGGATGTTGCGGCGCGCCAGTCCGCAAGAGTAGCAATCGTGATTGACGTTCCCTGTACAATGTGACGAGGTAATTGGTATGCAATTTTGCAATACCGTTATGCTTTAAATCGTCAGTTCTGATTGGCTCGTTTGAAACCACTTGTTGACACCCCCAACTATTTTAATTCTTAGTCGTGAATCTCGTTCTCATTGGACCAGCGAAAAGTTTGAAATCTCCACGGGAACATTGATGAATCCAGGCGCTGAACCAATGCCTGCCCAACGAATCCAATATGAACATTACCTTCATTTTTCTTTTTTGCTTTATTAATCTCTGCTTTTTCACAGCACGTTTATGTTTTTCTTTATCATTCAGCTCTGAAAGAATCTACTTAGCTTCCAAATTTCAACGAAAATCAGTAGGCCACTAGCTTCCAGCAACTTGGAGGTTCGCGCTTGGAGTATTTCTACAGGGTGCGTCAAAAGTCTTTGGACAAGCATATTCGATTTTCAAAAAATGAGGAAGAAGAAATTGGAAAAGCTGATAGTTGCTGTGTGTTAGCGGCCTACTTGTTAACATAAATAATATTTTTGACTCCAAAATTTCCTGCACTGGTAGCGACACGGGCTTGTCAAAAATTAGATGTGACGTTGGCCCGGCGCGCAACCTGATGAATTGAAATTCATTTCGGCCCTTCTCCAAAGTTTCGGAAGAAAGTTGAAATTCCTGTATGGCTCTCGGAAGGCCATAGCCCGCTGAATCTAGAAACCACTTCGAAATCTCCCAGAGTAGATGTAGGGCTTCCATAAGCGAATATTTGTCTGCACTATGGCAGTAGAGAAGAGTACTCACTTTAAGGGGCTTTTCGTCATTCTATAAGTCGAAAATTATCATATGTCTACNTCAAAAATTAGATGTGACGTTGGCCCGGCGCGCAACTTGATGAACTGAAATTCATTTCGGCCCTTCTCCAAAGTTTCGGAAGAGTGTTCAAATTGCTGTATGGCTCTCGGAAGGCCATAGCCCGCTGAATCTAGAAACCACTTCGAAATCTCCCAGAGTAGATGTAGGGATTCCATAAGCGAATACTTGTCTGCACTATGGCAATAGAGAAGAGTACTCACTTTAAGGGGGCATTTCGTCGTTCTATAAGTCCAAAATTATCATATTTCTATCAAGAAAGAGCAAATACACAAACCTATGACAGAAAACCGTGGTGGAATAGCTTTAAAACAAGCGAAAATTGCTGTTGTAGCGCGATTTCCGTGTTTTCGTGCAAAAATTAAGCTGACAATGAACCTGGCAGTGCCCCACCTATTTTTCGAATTCCCCAGGGATTTTTCTGGGTTTCATAGTAAAAGGCCTCTGCTACCCTCCACAGGAGTTTGGAGTCTCCTCACAAATAGATGGAGAAGTGGTGGGAGGAAAAGTGCCTCCACTACCTGCGTGCCAGAACCCGCGTCTCACCTGTACTTTCCGAAGGCTGTGAACATACGAGAAGAGGAAACCTCAGGAACAAAAATAATTTTTATGCTCACAATTAGGTCATGAAGAGAAAAGAACCACTGGTTTTTCCAAATTCCCCCTCCCTGGATTTTTAGCGAGCGTTTATGCTTGTCCAAAGACTTTTGACGCACCCTGTAGACTTCGTAGCTAGTTATAGCCACGACAGCTGAAGGTGGCGATCATACGGCGCAGCGAAAGGAGAGATTAGGGCAATTAATACTAGTCAGACGCACGCATTCATTTGTGGAAGATTTTTCATGGAGGCCGGTCAATTGAGCATATAATCCTCGGAGAAAAGAACGCGCGACCGCCGCGAGGCCGTAAACGCATGTGCTTGCGCTGCGTCAATGCCGGTTGACCGGCATGTAAATCCTTAATGACCGGTCTTCATGGAAAATCTACCCAAATGGATGTGTGCGTATGACGCACGACAGACGCATGCACCTAGTATAAAGTGCATATGAATTCTGGCTGATTCAAAATTGAAAAAAAAAAACAACTGTCAGCTCATGCGAATTTGTCTTGAGCAGGGCGCCTTCTGCACAATTATCGTTGATTTCGAGTAAAACTAGCTGAGCGAGCTCTGAACTGTAAAAACAAAATAGATCTACTTGAGTAGCTTACCTACTTTCATACTTCCTTTACTTCGTTGTCCAGACGAAGTTACCTGCCCCCTGTTGGAGGTCATTTGTGCAGTTAACAGCTCCTTCTTCGAGTCCATCTGTGCGTCCAATGTGCGAGGCGCCAATGGCGAAGTACTCGGTTCTGCAGCGGAAGGCCAACTCGACCGATCTTCGAGTAACTTGACTACTAACTGAGTCTGAGTAATCGAGGCCATATCATGTTTTCATGAGACTGCTCAGGCACTTTTAGAGGACCGCCCGAGCACCCCTTATTATCTTTGAGGACCGCCCGAGCACCCCTTATTATCTCTNAGAAAAGAACCACTGGTTTTTCCAAATTCCCCCTCCCTGGATTTTTAGCGAGCGTTTATGCTTGTCCAAAGACTTTTGACGCACTCTGTACATACGGTGTAAACGCCCATTAGGCTCAAGTCCAGAGATCAAGAAGTTCTTAACTCCGTACGCGTTGGTAAACGAATCAAAACTCAAGGGCTCATTGTAAACCCTCACATGCTCGTAGTGAACTGGTCACACTTGCACACCCCAAGGTGAACCCCAAACTACGCGCGCTAGGTTTCCACAGGCTTAGCGTCTGGCCCAGCATATCGGTAAAATGATGAGCTCATAGAAGATGAAGCTATTATTAGAGTGGTAGAGTCCCTGCAAAGCAGCACGGATGGCCGAGTGGGTTACGCAGTGGACTACAAGTCAGTGAAGAACGATGGTGAGGTAGGTTCGGATCCCGGCAAGTAAAACGACCCGGAGCCAAAGGCAGAATTGTTTTATTTTCTTGCATGGGTGGTTTTTGTTCTCGTAGGTTCTTCGGATGGGAGCGAGCTCCGAATCCACGTGGACCTAACAGAGCTAACGTGAATTGGAACCTTCCGGCCGTGCGGCGGGCGATCTCTGGCCGAGCGGTGCATCCAAAACCGGCCGGGCCGGTTTTCCGGTAGCCGCTCGGCCGGCGCGAGTGACTGAGTATGCTCCCTCGTTCAAACCGTTCGTCGGGGATTTGCCCGCGGATGGAACAGGATTTGCCCCTGCGATTGTCTGAATCTTTCTTATATTTCTTTTATAAAATCAAAACTTGCATCGATCTCAGACACACGACCGCCCCTTGCGATGCGCTATTACGGCCAGCGCCATGATAGCAGCAGAATAGACCCTCACGCCCCCGACAGCTGCAAAATAAAATCTTGCAAACACCAACCACCGCCAGTTGCAGAATACCTATACTATACTATCCTATACTGCCCCGAGAGTAGCAGGGTAGATAAACGCCGCCCCAACAGCAGCAGAATAGATGAGCTCGTCTCTGTACTACAGCGAGAACGAAAGGGTTACTAGGGGAATAACACCGAACGATGATTAAAAACTACCCCTTCGCTCCAGATGAAAATACCACCTATCGTTGATGCTGACGATACCTTAGACATTGTCACGTTGACATTGGTTGCCTCTCCGAAATCGTATCGAATAACTCACACACTCGTTGGATTAGTTCGGCATGTCACCTGCGCTCCAATCTCAAAAATGAGCGGTGTTCGGATGGCGTTCTGCTTGTCCTTGGACTGTCATCCACTTGCCATCCGGTTGCTACTAAATTGCTTTCCAGCTCTTGATCAGCAATCGAATAACAATCAAATAGCAGACAGCCATGGCAGCTCAACAGCAGTCACACGGCAAGTAAAACGGCACTCGAACTAGAGTGCAGGTGTCATGCCGCTCCAATCTAACGTATGTATGAGAACAAGAAATATGCGCAGTAAACAGAAAGACCTGGTAGCGAAACTTAAAGGCAGCACCCACGATAATTTTCATGTCAGAATTTTTGAATGTTTTGGGGGCTGAACGATAGTCCCAGTAGTTCTACGCAAGTTGCACCACCGAAGGCATGCACATTCTCGAGATATAACAACTCGAACATGGGACCCGGGGATCCCCAGGCGAGATATAGCGGAGTGCGAATCAGCCGTTTTCTGCCGCAGCCAGTCGGTTTCCCGAAGGTAACGTTTGTTTCTCATGGTCATTTTGAAAAGTTCCCCATTGTGATAATCTGCTACCCTCTATTCAAGTCCACTCAATTGTTATTCGACCAGATGATCCCTTGTTCTACTCATTAATTGTCAAATTTTCGCGCATGGTATGAATTTCACTTTTTCTGGCTCTTTACACGTAACCACAGGTTTTCTTTCTTTTCATGAGGAATGTTTCTGCAGTGAACATTCTAATTCCTTCTCGTTTCTAATTTTCCTTCTTCAGAGAAGCTGCAGAATTAGTCAAATATCCACTTGAGCTAAGAAATTTGTCGAGAATAAAGGCAGTGTTATCGACTTTCTTGATCTACTCCATCCGCGTAACTCGGCCAACTCGCTATAAAGCAGTGAATTGGTAATATTCGAGAACCATTTCACCACGAGTTCCTGGACAAATGAACACTTTGTATATGTTCCTCATAGCCAAAAAGCCCAGATAGCGTCGAAATCTGGGTAACGAATTTTTTCGTGGGTGCTGCCTTTAATGACAGTCCGGGGGAATATCTGCTCCAACCGTACCCATGACAGCTACATGGTGAAAATGCAACAAAAGGGAAATATAATAGGTAGCGAAGTAAATTACATACAAATCTGCCTGTGAGATACTACTATCGAGGTACTACTTGCGTAGGTATCGAGGATCTACTTGCGTATTCGATACCCATTAGTCAAGCTCTATTCAACAGGGGTCTTTCAAGTGATTTTCACTTCCACTAAAGTTGCGATTTAATTGGGTTTTATTCGCAGATCAGAGCACTAGTGTAGTATTGGACTAGATACACATTCGAAAATATCAAAAATTGTGGGGATCATTTTTTGATTAGAGCATCGCACCAGTCAGAAGTGACAGCGAAGCATTTTGCCAATAACATTTCTAACATTTTGCCAACCTTATTCCTGGAAATGCTCTGGGAATGAACACAAGAGTTTGTTTTACATCGTTACTATTATCTTTGTTGGCTGAATTTGGGATTTCACTCTTCGCGCACATATTCTGAGTTTCCAGATTTTTCCTAGGAGCAAAGCGCGGCACCAGTGGCAGCCGATACAAAGAGCAGTTTGCAATGCCCACATAACGTCAGCGTAGCAAAGTCCGGCCTACCTCCCAAAATATGCTCACAAAACTCCGTGAGCAGTGCTCGTTTGCTGCCACACCGCTAGGAGAGGTGTGACCGCTCTTACACCGCCAAGAGCGTAGCATCATACCGCATCATACCGCATGGTGTGTCGGCCCTGGCAAAGTAGTGCAACGCAAGGGGCGGTGGAATGTCTGAGACTTTTGAGCAGGACGTTTCAGCGGCAAACGAAAATGTGGACCGAGGAGAAGGAGGTGCCAACATTCAATCCGATAGAAAATCTTACTTCTTATTAATTGACACTTCATGTGTGTGAGTCTGTGCACGAGAACCAGCCACTGTCGTCGAAAACAAACGTGTTCACCATCGTGTTCAGCTTGTCGAGTTATGTACGAAAACGTTGCAAATTTTGATTTTTACCTTGATTTACAGGTGTTTTGGGCCACTTTTGTCACGTTCAGACATGTTAAGAACCGACTGTTGTGTTTACCACAGTTGCAATGAATGAGATAAGCCCAGATAGTATAAAAGGGAAGAGATGGGTAAGATCACTTTATGCCGAAGAGGAGGAGCCAGCAAGGCGAAGGAGGACAAGGATAATGGGGGACGCTGTAGGGCTGGGCCGGCGCCCAAAAGGGGTGGTAATGCTATGCGGAGGGTCCACTTTTGCGGCAACGGTGCGCCGGCGTCCAAGAGTGGGGAAAAACCTAGGAAAGGGAAACAAAGATGTACAGGGGTATCAAAAAGTTTCCGGCCTCCGCTTGTCTGTTCCATATTTCCGGACAATTTTGAAGATATCGTGTAGGAGGAAGCCTTTCATGTAAGATTGCAAGGTTTCATGAGATTTCGTCAGCCCGTCCGGAAACCAGAACATATTGTCCAAGCCAAACTATGGGTACCTCCCAAAAAATGTGAATCATGCGAAAAAATGCTGTTGATTTTTTGTTCCGTAAACAAGTTTTACTGAACAAAATCTGGATTCCACTCTCAACNGAACCCGCGTCTCACCTGTACTTTCCGAAGGCTGTGAACATACGAGAAGAGGAAACCTCAGGAACAAAAATAATTTTTATGCTCGCAATTAGGTCATGAAGAGAAAAAAGAGAAAACAACCACTGGTTTTTCCAAATTCCCCCTCCCTGGATTTTTAGCAAGCGTTTATGCTTGTCCAAAGACTTTTCACGCACCCTGTACCTACTTTGCCTGAGAAAAACCAAGGCGACTACTTGTATAGCCTTCGTGGTCCTCACCGGATGCTTTAGTGAAAGAGAGTATTCATTGCTCATCTTGGCCACGTGCTGAAGCCATAAAGTCTGAGTCTTACTGCGAGTTACGTATGCATGAGATATTATGTCATCTGCCGTCTGAAGAGGGCTGAAGGCGTGGATTGATGTCACGAACCTCAGTATGACCTCAGAAAAAACACTAGGCGCTCTTCCTTTGCAGTTAGAATATCCAGAGTTTTTAGCTGATCATACGAGATTATAAATCGGAGAACTTGTCCTTGTCGCATGTTTACGTTTTCTGGATATTTTTATCCTCTGATCTATGGTGGACATTTCACTAGAGATTTCTTAGCATCTCGACATTTTCATTAGTTTTGTATGTGGATTAGCTAAACTAATTCAGCTATATTTATAAGGAAAACATGGGGAAAGTTTGCAAGTACTCTTCTCTTGCGCTTTTTATCCAGTGGAGCTCGTTCTCCTCAACGAAATGTCCTCTTTTGATATGCCAACTTATATTGCCTGGATCATTTTGTTCATTTAAGATAACGCGGAACTAATTTGAGGAATGTTGTTGATAGATTCACTAAGGACATGCATAGACGTCACGCGAACACTGTCAAATTAGTCGTATACTGAAGTCTAAAAGTATAACCTTTAAGCTACTCTTCCGAACGGAATCAGGGACGGAATTTTACGTTCTTCGTTCCGTGTTCCAGGCTTTCCGTTTTACAGCCGTGATCGGTCTTTCGTTCTCGTTTTGCGTTTTCCGGGAGAATTCGGCCGGTGCTCGCTAGCTAACCCTAGAAGTGAATTAGCTGGTCATAAATATTAACCCTCTCATGAACGTCTTCGGAAAAAATGTCACCTACTTGCGTTTGAAAAAGACGAGTCTCCGAGATACAACTGAGAGTGTTGTGTTCTGGAAATTCATCTGAGGCAACCAAGACAGGCTACATATAATAGAAATAGCGAGCTACACTGATTTTTGCTAAAATACTCGTCCAGGAGACGGGAGGCTGAGATTTTTGAATCCTGCCAGTTAAACGAGATTAAACTCTAGGAACGGTTGGGTTTCTTTTTTTGGGCCAGAGGTTGAACGAGTTCAACCGACAGCATCTGAGTCAAATTGATTCCAAAATAGGCCAGTCGCATCGCTTACGCCCAGCTCAGACGCCCGCGTTTACGGTCTCGCGGCGGCTGCGAGTCCTTTTCGTTGAGGATTTGCCTGCCGTGTTGATCGGTCTTCATGGAAGATCTTCCGCAAATGAATGTGTGCGTTTGAATAGTATAAATTGCCCTTGAATCACCTATCGTAGGGTGACCGAGCTATATCACCTCTTGATTTAACCCCCCCCCCCTCCATTCTGGAATCCGGAAGAGCAGGTAGCTTAGAGTGTCCCCAGACTTCGCTAGTTCAAAATGAATTAAAATGAACCGGTGACATAAGAGATAAGGATCGTGGAAATGATACTTATCGATTGCTACGTTACATCGCCATGGATCGCTGCCAAATGGAGCTCATCGCCCGTACTCTCGAAGAAGTACCCAAAATGAACTGACGATGTGGCTGATAGCGAAAATGGAAAAGATGCCTTTTTCTTCTGAGGTCTCCTCCTTCACTTTATTCATGTGGCGACCGCCGGCGGTCGTGACAATGTCTGGGGTTACTCTTAGAAGACCTTGTTGGGAACGTCCATGACCCGTCGTCCATGAACCTCTAGTGGTAGACCCGCACAACCAACAGAAGTGCTGATAGTGAGAAGTATCACATTAAGAAAAATGACCATTTGCGGATAAAACAGGCAAAATTTCATAACAAAACCCTCCATCATGATGGTACTGAGAAAGTAAAAAAAAAAAAAGGAAAATGCATTGATTCACGCTCGGGGAGCTGGTACGAGGGCGGGTTGAAAAGTTTCCGGAATGACAATGAAAACAAAAAAAATCGCATCCACCCAAAAATTTATAATTTTGCCCATTCCCATAGGAGCTCAATGCACTTGGTCCAATCTCTTCCAAGCCATCCATTCTTCCACTATAATCACCTTCTCTGAAGTAGACAAATTAATCGTCTACAGCTAAAATTCGCTCGTCGCTTAACCACAATCTCTCCCTAAATAGAAGGATTTCGACGCTCATGGACGAGCAGGAGTGTGATGAAGCCAGTGAAGAAAAATGAGCAGATGCGGAAAAGTTTCGAGTCTGATATTCATAAGTTTCCGCCGAGAGATACTACTTGTTAGAACGGCCATACCGTCATGGGAATACAAAGCTGCTTTACTTGACCGGACGAGGGCATTTCGCTATAATTCCCACTTGGAATGCTTCCGAAAAATATTGGCCGATATGATAGAACAACATCTTCCCCGATAATTAGCAAAGCTCCTTCGGCGGGAGCGAAAACAGGTACCACCACCTCTCCACCGCAATAAATGGACCTTTTCTTCTTCGGACCCAATTTTGTTGTCTCATCCAGAGTTTTGAATACTGTCATGTATCTGGAGGATAGTGCTGAACCCAGGCTTCATTTCTAGATACGGTTTTCTTCTCCAGTCCAAGAGAACTGTTTAAAACAAGAGGCTAAGTGTCTCGTTGGGATACGTTCTTTTTGAAATTGTAGGAATGCGGCACCGTTCTTTCAAAGAATTTTCTGAACTTATTATCCCCAGTGAAGTAAAGACTTTCATCTGCATAAAAGATGCCCAAATCGTTCTCGATTTCATACACTTTCAACTGCCACCTGCAAGAACCAATCAGGCATTTTATCTATGATATTTAGAAGAGTGGCCTTTCTTCGACGATCTGCGACTGGTATAACTTCTTTTCGCGTGTAGCTACGTTATATTTTCCAAACCCAAAAACTAAGTCTGATAATTGAAGATGATGAGGTGCTGAAACCAGCACCCTGATGCGATTTGATTTCCTTTCCGTTTGCCCTTCCAAATAAAAAGATCTAATGACCGCCTAGATTCCGTCTCTATCAGTAGCTGAGTGCATTCCAAGTTGCTTGAACTAAACTGATTGTCAAAAATAGACTTCTTGTCGGATCGACTTGACATTTTCAGTCTTTTTATATGAAAAATTTATCAATGCAATGCCATGAAAATATTCGAAAAACAGCAACTATATTGTGGTCATTCCGAAAACTTTTCAACCCACCCTCGTAAATCCTATTGTTTCGAGTAAATTGCAGGAGCTTCAAGCATGTTCAGGAACCACAGTACTGGTGATTCTTTGGGCTTATGGATCACCCTAATCTTAGAGGGAATAGCCATGTTGTCATTTCCAGCAC